>JAHDVE020008349.1:0-103414 GCA_022606495.2 Halesus radiatus
TGGGTAGGAGCTGGAGTAGGAGCTGGAGTAGGAGTTGGAGTAGGAGTTGGAGTAGGAGTTGGAGTAGGAGTTGGAGTAGGAGTTGGAGTAGGAGTTGGAGTAGGAGTTGGAGTAGGAGTTGGAGTAGGAGTTGGAGTAGGAGTTGGAGTAGGAGTTGAAGTAGGAGTTGGAGTAGGGGTAGGAGGGTGAGTAGAATTATTTTTCCAAATATTCGTTATAAAAATTATTTTCAACACACACACTCCTTGCTTCATGCACATTTAAACACACATCTGCAATAGGGCAAACCTAGTATATATATTAATGCTCTAACTTTCCCCATTTTCAGACTTCGCTAGCCAAGCAAAATTCGACCCAAGCGCCCTATCCATTCGAAACACCTTAAGGTTCGTTTTCGGTCAAATTTGAATGTCAGCAGCTGTCCTGTCTCGCGAAAGTCGACCTAACCGCCCGTAGAGTTTAGAACACCGGAAGGGTCCCATTAGCCGGCCAAGTCTGAAAATGAATGTCGCATATGACGTTGTGATGTCGTATATGATGTTGAAAATGTGGGGTAAAAATCTGGGGAAAAATGTGAACTAAGAAAAATCTCTAGAAACTACTGAAAAATTTGTATCGAAGATATTGAACGATTACTGGTTCCATCTATCGGCGAGAACTAGAAAAATTCAAATCCAATCGAGTCGGTTCTATTTTCAACCGCAATCTTCGTACCCGCAATCTTCGTACCCGCCGGGTGGCGCTGCTCGATCTTCATTCGAGTTTCCAGCGATCTTTCTCACCCTACGTGTTGCCGTGAAAGAAAAATAATTGCCCACGAGAATATTTAAAAAGTATGTACAAAAACATAAACCTGATCTCTCGGCGGAAACTTTTCTTCCACTATTGCCGTCGGCCACGAAAATACTTAATCTTTCATTTCTGTGAGTCGAAGAGGTTAAATAAATGGATAATCGCTTTTAAAAACCACGTAGGAAGTTTTGGAAATCGCGACATCTATAGCAACCCGTGGGAAAACTTCCACAATAATCGTTCAAACTTTTGACAGTTATAAAAGCTGATCAAAACCGTCATTTTATTCCTTCGCGCCTAATTCACTTTTCTATGGGATAATTTTGTTCGAGAAAATTCCTTCAGTTTGTAGACAAGTGCAATATTACAAGTACCTACGCGAGAATGTTATCTAATAAAGCATTCGAATTTAATTTCCGGTTAGGTACCCAAGTTTTAAAAGCAAACTAACGGAATAGTATGAAAAATTGCTTTGAAGGTTTATTAATATTTAAAAAAAATGAATTTCTCGAAATAAAATTATGATTTTTTTTTAATGCGTAGGCGATTTGACACGGTGCCATTATTAATACTTGCAATATTCATTTGAAATATACAAGGAGAAAATAATTCGGTGAACGAAAAAAATCATTAAAAATGCATTTATTGATAGAAAACGGTAATTTTTTCTCTGATTTTTGAAAAAATTTATATAGCGCTGTTTTTTTACTTTCCCCTAGAACTTAGCAGTTAGCTCCAAAGCCCCAATTTGCAAGATGTGGCACATATTTTTAAGGGAAAATATTACGCAAAACACATTTATTAAAATAAAATCACTAGGGGTGGGGTAGGGGTCGGGGAAGGAATAGGGGTAAGAGCAGGGGTAGGGGTAGGGGTAGGGGTAGGTTTAGCCGATATGGGTATCAAACTGAGCGTCTCCACCTACGCAACGAGATTTGGGCAATTAAAAATTTGGCAACAAATTCCTAGGCCCCATTTGTCGAGATAAAGCTAACATTGAAAGTTTTTTTCTTTTCATTTTCTTTAAATACTTAATAGTGGTAGTCGTAGGGTAGGAGTTGGGTAGATGTAGGGTAGGAGTTGGGTAGATGTAGGGTAGGAGTTGGGTAGATGTAGGGTAGGAGTTGGGTAGATGTAGGGTAGGAGTTGGGTGATGTAGGGTAGGAGTTGGGTAGATGTAGGGTAGGAGTTGGGTAGATGTAGGGTAGGAGTTGGAGTAGGAGTTGGAGTAGGAGTTGGAGTAGGAGTTGGAGTAGGAGTTGGAGTAGGAGTTGGAGTAGGAGTTGGAGTAGGAGTTGGAGTAGGAGTTGGAGTAGGAGTTGGAGTAGGAGTTGGAGTAGGAGTTGGAGTAGGAGTTGGAGCAGGAGTTGGAGTAGGAGTTGGAGTAGGAGTTGGAGTAGGAGTTGGAGTAGGAGTTGGAGTAGGAGTTGGAGTAGGAGTTGGAGTAGGAGTTGGAGTAGGAGTTGGAGTAGGAGTTGGAGTAGGAGTTGGAGTAGGAGTTGGAGTAGGAGTTGGAGTAGGAGTTGGAGTAGGAGTTGGAGTAGGAGTTGGAGTAGGAGTTGGAGTAGGAGTTGGAGTAGGAGTTGGAGTAGGAGTTGGAGTAGGAGTTGGAGTAGGAGTTGGAGTAGGAGTTAGAGTAGGAGTTGGAGTAGGGGTAGGAGGTTGAGTATAAATATTTTTACAAATATTCGTTTTAAAAATTATTTCCAACACACATACTTCTTGCTTCATCCACATTACAACACATATTCTAAATACACAAACCAATTGCAGCACTGCAATAGGCAAAACCTAGTTATTATTATTGTCATACTGTATACCAATATGTATTATAATTCAACTAAGATGCTAATTGTCGTCAATATTCATTGTTCGTTGGGCGTTGACACTATATAGGTGTTATTTCCAATGGCTGGTTATATTTTAAAACAGTACTAGATTCAACTGATATTTCAACATTTTAAGAGATATGAACAAGAAATATTTCAATTAGTTGTGAACGTCCCTTAAATATTTTAATAATGTTCTGTAAATACGTGTATTTTTTCTTCTTTTTGACGTCATTAGCGATATAAATGCGTATCTCCTACGTCACTGTTTAACATCAAGCTCCTTCCTCCCACACATATTAAACTCGTACATATGAGTAACTACTTGTATCCTTCTACCTAACAGTGGTGTGGAGTGATTTAAAAGGATTATCACATTTTCGCCGATCACTGTCAAACTTCCTCGGTATACATAATTGCATATCGAAGGAAACACATTGCTGAGCTCATTATACTCAATACAATGTTGTTAAAATGAAAACACCTGTAATCATAATTAATAATTAATTTTGTTGTATAAACAAAACACGCCTACATGAGATAAAATTAAAAAAGGAGCAATCTTGTTTTAAATGTTATAAAAGTGGATTAAATTAAAAACAGAATAATTGTTTCTATTTTGGTATTTTCAGGTATCTTTTCCTAACATCATAAAAATTATCTGTATTTGAAAAGGAAAAAAAATATTCAAAACAAAACTTTTTTATGGCTTTCATTAGGATGAACTGATGAGAATATTTAAACCTTTTCTAAATAAAATATTTCGAAAAAAATATTTAAGTTAGAGCATTTGGAGGGTCCACACACTTGTTTGGAAGTAGTACTTATTTAATTATTTTTTTTACTAGAATGATTACCTAAATAAATACATTAAAATATATACTCGTATATATATACGAGTATATATTTATTATATCATTTAATTTCAAAAGGAACAATTTCCTTTTAAATGTAAGTACATAGACAAGTTTCTTTATTTATTTCTTCTTAAAGGTAATTATACAAATTTCCAGTTTCGTAGCTAATGGATTGCTTGCCTTATTGTATGTGTATTTCGTGTAAATGCATGTTATCTTGTTGTCATGCAAAGTGTGTGTGTACTTGAGACCTTAAACTGAGTCAAAAAGTTTTGTTCCCCCAATTTGATATTCATTTTATTTACGTTTATATTTTTGTTAGTTCACACGGAAAGAACATGTTTTACCTAATTATGGAAATATCCATTTCTTTTTTCAACAACTCAGATCGACGCCATCGCCATCAACGTGTGCGTCAAGAAAAAAGTTTTATTTATCTGCTAAAAACTGCGCCACTTTTAATTTAATTTAATCACAACTCTATAAAAAAAAATTGCGATATACTCGTATGTGGAACCACTTTAGGTTTTATAATAGATAAGGAAAAACAGAAATATCACAAAGCAAAAGCAAACTAAAACCCGTCGAAAAGTATCACCGTCACATTTGGTAAACATATGTTATATTCATATAAATCTAAATACATCAAAATCCTACATCATTCTATACAAAAAAAATGAATGTTTGTCTGCGTGTCCTCGATTTTCTTAGACCGGTTTCACTGAAAATAGCACAGTTTGTTTTGTTATTAGTGCCGGGAAGGTTTAGAGAGTAGTTTGAATGAAATCCAATATGTAAAACTGTTGCTATAACGTTTAAAATTAGTATGAAAAACATTGAACCCGCCATGTTGTATTGAGGTTAGCCCATAGATATATCACCCTGGTTAACTACAGTTTACATATTCAAAAGAAGGTTTGTTTGGGTAGAATATTTTTGAAAATGGAAAACACAAGTAGTACTTAAGAAAAAAAAATGTTTAGAACGAAATAAAATTTTCCAATTAACGTTACTTTATTTCTTTGTTGCGAGATAGTAATAGTCATCATAAGGCATTACTTTCATTGTCAAATCAATTATGGCATCAAAACGATAAGCAAGAATTCACACCTTCCTAACTTTATTCCAAAAAAAAGGTCGTGTACACATCAGCTGGTAGAAAATTAAAATAAGTTGAAAAAACCCGTCCGAAATAAAAGCATTCAACAAAAAGCCATATATGGTATGAAATCACAAATCAATAACTTCTTAAGTGGCTTTTAATAATAATTGAAATACGAAGTGTATACTACACCAAACGTAACGTAATAAAGACGAACACACACGCCTATTCATAGACCCGTCTCAATAAAGCAAAGAATAGCGTATTCAGATGTAAATTATTCCGCCATTCAAGATGCAAACGACTAGAGGATATTAGCATAATGACGCTTCTTAATTTAGCAATAAGCCAATGATAAGGTGAAAAAATGTTTATTTTGCGGCTTGCCTTTTATGGGTATATGGTCGGCGTGAGTCGCCTCTCCCACGCTCGTCATCCGCGCGTGCGTGAAGCTGATGATGATGACAGTGTTGTTTATAAAATCAGGTTGTCTCGCTCGCTTTGATCGTAAAATAGAAGCGGTTTCAATGATTTGTAGGACGCAGTAGACCTTCGCGACTTTGTAGTGAAATGGATTACGCGTTTGCTTTGAGAAAGGCAGTTCGATTCCCAAAACACTGATAAATATAAATATATTTAAAAAAAAATTGTTGACAGATCATTGTCCATTTACACACATTACATGAAATGAGATATATAAGAGCAACAGAAAAATAACATCACTTAGATAACACTTATGTATATTCTTTATAGGAAGCGACAAAAATATACTTTAGAGAGGACATTCAAGTAAAAGCCTGAATAAGGTGTTGGGAAAGTCTATGATTTTAGACATACCAAATATTAATCTTCCAGGTTTATTTTCGTTAAGCCCAACAAAAATCATTTAGACCAGTACCAACATTTTCAAGGCCATGGGTTAAGGTAAAAATTCTCGACATTCTGGACACTATCATCCCTACATCTTCCAGGTTTATTTTTGTTAAGCCCAACAAAAATCATTTAGACCAGTACCAACATTTTCAAGGCCATGGGTTAAGGTAAAAATTCTCGACATTCTGGACACTATCATCCCTACATCTTCCAGGTTTATTTTTGTTAAGCCCAACAAAAATCATTTAGACCAGTACCAACATTTTCAAGGCCATGGGTTAAGGTAAAAATTCTCGACATTCTGGACACTATCATCCCTACATCTTCCAGGTTTGTTTTTGTTAAGCCCAACAAAAATCATTTAGACCAGTACCAAAAATTTCAAGGCCATGGGTTGAGGTAAAAATTCTAGACATTCTGGAAAGTATCCCTAATAATTATTAGAATGTTGATCGAGGAAAAGCAAATCAATATTTAAAATATAATATATTATGAGTAATAAACAAGATAATGAATGACATTTCGACGATTCGGGCTCATTCCTGTATTTATATGAACATGTGATATCTACCACAGAAGAGTCCCGACTGCTCTTAGCCATTGGCAGCGCCAATTTTGAGGAATGTTTTGAGACTGATGGAAGTGAGGAGGACATAGAGAAAAGAAGAGGAAGGTTAATAAGTACCAGACACCTTAATATAGCTAAAGTCATTGCAAGCAAAACAACGTTTCGATTGTAGACAATCTCGTACCAGACTATATTGAGAGCAGGCATATATTATAGCACTAGAAGTGCACACACACACACACACAGAAGACCGACATCCGATACGATACGATCGTACCACCCTAGTTAGGAACACTCCTGTCGTGTACACCAGGGGCCCTGATTTGTTTGGCCTTAGAACACATGCTCTGAGGATGGGAAGGAGGTTGGAGTTTAATCGACCGGTATACATGGCAACCTAATAAGTCAATATTGGAACTTAAGATGGGCAGGAATGAAGGAAGTGATTTTTTTTCTTCTTTTTTCTTGCTTTTACCTGCATCTTTTTCTTGTCTCTTCTTGGCTTTTATAATTTCTTCTTGGCTCTTCTTGTTTCTTTTTGGCTCTTCTTGGCTCGTCTTGTTTCGCCTTAGCTCTTGTTGCATCTTCTTGCAACTTCCCACCCTCTCTTGACTCTTCTTGGATAGTCTGGACTTTTTTGGATTTTTCATAAATCTTACTAACTAATCCTTATGCAGAATAAATGGACTGCCATACCACTTCATCCCGGCACACTTTTTCCGCCTCACCCACGCACATACATCGTTTCATACCTTTTTCCAGTTGTAACTGCTCCTGATATAACCTGACTCAAACACCCGATGCATATGATCGCGCTGTCTCAAACCCCGCCATCATCCACCTCTAGGTCATACACTCTCCTGACGCTTCTTTTCATCCAATACTAAATACTGCTGTGCGAAAGTGGAACACTTCCCTCCACCCCACTAGAATGGCTCCTTGTCCTTTCGAACATCGCACCACCCACTATAAGACGAGAGACAAAAACCCTCAGGGAATACAAAAAGGCAATGAATGGTAACATTCCACTTCAAGATAACTTTGCAAACCTCTCGGCCAGCCGCCTAATGTCCAGGAAACCTCTTTGGACTGAAAGCGAAATCATATACATATCATGATACTCCTCTTAAGAGTTGTGGTGAACTCACTGGCTGACGTAGGAATTAAAAAAAAAGGACCTTGTTGTAGACCCTACTATTTAAATAACCAGGGTTCTCCATCCCTTAGACGACGTGGATGTCATGAAACCGCATCCTGTTGTGCGTATATGATGCATAAATAAGGGGTAAAGGATCCCGAACTTTGTGAATGTGGTTATATTCAAACAACAGAACACATCGTAGAAGAATGTCAGCTTATTCAGTTTCCCTATGGCACATCTCTGCTGACTCCCGATGCCGTCGACTGGCTAACCTCATCATCCCACTATGACCTCCACCAACTCTCCTCCACTATACGGGGAAGAAGAATTTCATTTGAGAATTAGAAATACCACAAATGAATAAATTTATGAATAAACGAAACGAGAAATATTAAAAAAAAAAAAAACGTTTAGGGCGTAGTGCTTTTAAATATTGAGATAAATTATTTGTTGGCGATACGGAATACAAAATGGATTAAAGTTTTATTGTAAGTTTAAAAATCGGAAGTCCTTCAGGAAACTTTTACCTACAATAACAATATTAAATAATCTTAATATTATCTACTCGTATATATCATATTCTGTGTGCACATCCGCCAACAAATAATTAATTTAAATTTTAAAAGTTTTTATGTGCTAAATTTGTATTATTTTCTTCTAAAATATTTAAATTAGTGCCAACTGTGAGCGCGTATTACGCTTCGTTTACCCCCAACTAATAATAATCATACGAATGGTAATGATGTGGTAGTCAAATATATTTTTAAAAAATGCTTAAGGATGGCGTTAATACCCCTATTTGTGAATGAATGGATTTAGGGATTTTACTAATTCTGATGACGATATTTATTTGAATAAATGTGTTTGAAATGTTTAATAAATTAATATGTCACGTTTTAGTTCTGACAGAACGAGCAAAACTTCGAGTTGATAAATAACCATCATTAAGTGTTAGGCGATGATTTGTTTTGATGTTCAAGATTGTCTTAAGTAGGCTTTATATGAGTAGGTTTCCATCGTTCGAGTATTTAAAAAAAGCTTTTCGAAGTGGTTTTAGTTGTGGGTTGAATCGTCTGTAATACACCGTGTTTTTTATTATTATTTATTTAATAGCAGCTTTATTGAATCTGAAAAAAAAATTAATTACAACAAGTTTCAATTTCAATATTCGAATCAAATCAAATAGAGTGGTTTTTAAACTCAATATTGATCCAATTCGAAATACTTACACAATTCCCTGGGACTAGGATCTTACACATTCTTACATCTTCTCTCCAGAGTTCCAACTCCTCCCAACCGTCTGGAGCAAGTTAGACTATGGCATCCTCATTTGGGGTGTGTTGTGAGGATGAAGGTAATTGAGGAGGGGGATGAGATGAGGAAGAAGGAAGGTGGGGAAGTACATGGCTATTCAGATCTAGTCACCAAACATGGCTAAATTTATTTAATCAATGTTTCGATTCTGAATGGTGGTCTTTCACCAGGGCAATACTGACAGTATATAATACTCTGGAACGTCCCGAAAATATACTACATAGTATTTTAAATTAATAAATTGAGAAATAACAAAAATCAATTAAATTAAATTTACTTGCGCGCTGCGGAATTTGAACCCGCGACCTCCGGATCCGTAGCCAAGGATCGTAACCACTCAACCACGAAGATCTTTAACGTCTTCTAATACTATTTTGTTTTTTTTTTTGCTTGGTCCGGCCATGTCTTTCTGGGACGTCCCTGACTTCTCATACCACCCACTTGCCACTTTTTTGTTGTTGCATTTATTTATTGTTTCTTTAAATGTTACATTTATTATTAACAATCCCCTGTTCGCCGTCACTAGGACTAACCTGTAGTTTGAATTAATCAAATTGAATGTTTTACATAGTTTTTTTCTTTTAAATTTATGTAAATCAAATTTAATAATGTTGTTATTTTATGCAATTATTTTCATTTTTATTATTGTGACATCTGTTTCCGCATTCAAGGTCATTTTTAAAAAGTGGTTAATTCACATTTATTTACGTACTTTCATAAATAATTTTTCTAACTTTATTAATTAATGTTACGTTAGGATCATTAGTTCCTTTGTTTATCTGTAGTTGTTACAAAATAATTAATCTAAGACCATTTCTTTCTATATGTAAGGGTTAAGGCTAGTTGTTGTGTTACATACATTAACTACATTTTTTCTCGACATTAATGCACAATACTAGAAATGACTTTGGGGAAATTTTTTCTCGTTAGGAAAACAAATCAATATCTTTTATTTTTTTGATGACAGCTAATTGACTTTACATCTGTAATAATTCTAAGGACCTCCCCATGGGAAAAGGAGTGAAAAACGTTAAATTAAATTATTCAAGCAGGTACACCTCATTGCTTTTATCGTTTCCAATTTGTACTTTTTAAAAATATTTTTAATTTTTCATAAATATATCAACATGACGACAAAAAATATATTGTAATCGACGGCAGATACTTAAAAAATTCATTCGTTTTTCCAAATGCGCTACTTGTCGAATTGAAACATGAATATTTACGGTTATTATCAATGAATTGTATATGAACATGTCAACGTAAATACCACTGGGAAGAGGTGGACGTCTCGGCTAATATAAATAAATAAATAAAACACATAGAGTCAACATACCACTTATATATATAGCACGCTTGTATATTTACCGAGTCTTTTCATGGGGCATTCGAATTGACAGTCTATTGAATACATGTTTGGATTAAGCTTTAGGTAACTGACTACCCACCAGTATTTATATTAAGTAACTGTAAAGGACGCAATGGTAATTTATGGAATCGCAGAAAACCTAATGAGCTAATGATGCATGTAAGTAAGTATAATGTCATGGTGTTTGAGAGTACGAAAATAGTGTGCAATATAGTTGTTAATGATGAATACTCGGAGCAGGTCGATGAGTTTTTTGTATTTGGGAAGTGTATTTAGGAGAGATGGAAAGACTGGTAAGGATATTGAAAGAAGGGTGAATGCAGGAAACCCTATTAACGGAGGACTGAACGCGGTTGGCGCAAACAAAAAGTTGTCCAAAGAAGCGAAGCAAGCGGTCCACAATGTATGGCAGTGAGGCATGGAACTGGCAGAGGAAAGATGAATGTAGACTGAATGCTGTAGAAATGAGATCTCTAAGACGAATGTGTGGTAAAACCATGTATGATCGAGTGAAAAATGTTGAGATTCGTAAAGAATGCAAGGCTGATTTAAGCGTCATGAGTAAGATTAAGAAAGGGACGCTTGAGAAGATGGTTTAGGCATGTAGAGCCAATGAACGAAAAGAGGAGTGTAAGGAGAATATGTGACGCAAATGTGAATGGAAAAATAAGCCGGGGACGCCCGAGGAAGACATGGCACGATCAAGTGAATCAAATACTAGAGTCGGGCCATGTCAGAAGTCGGAATAACAGAAGAGAATGTATGAAGCGTTGTATGAATGTGAATGAAGCAAGAAGTGTATGCCGAGATCGAGTTGTTTGGCGGTCCGTCCTCTCTGCCTGCCCCTGCGGAGAAACGGCATTATGGTTAGTTAGTTAGTTACTGGGGTTTATACCGTACACCGTTTATTTAAATGTACAAAGTTTTTCCAGTACTCCAAGCAACGTTTTCTCTAAAGTACTTCTTCCATCGTAAGGATGAGTTTACAGTAGGTTTATACGGGTAAATTCCTGCGATCGAAGTCTCTGATTCACAACCTCTTTTGACGTCGGCTTTAGACCAATAAACCGGCTACTTTATCTGGTTTTAAATATGTTTATGTAGTTATTTAAAATATAACGTTAATATCTTATATGAAGATTTACGGATGTACAAAATATTTTGGATTGTAGCATAAAAGTTTAAAAAAAATTGTTTTCATTTCTGCACCATTTTCTCATTGGTAATTCGAAAATACCTACATTGTTTTACTAAACATTCCCCCGGGGAAATATTTTCTAATGTATTCAATCTATTTTACACCTTTCTCTACCAGTTGTGTGAAAATTGGAATAAGGAACACCAGAATTATTATCATAACAATTTTATGAACTACAAAACTAACAAAGTGCAGCATTCAATAATTGTTTAGTAAAATTCCTGCATTCATTCGTCTGTCAATATCCTTATCAGCTTTCCGGTCACTCTAGGCCAGCCATACACGTAACTGTGTATTTGACAAGTTTAGTACGATTGAGCAGAATACTTGCACAAGTATACTTGGCATATGTAGGAACATTTTTGCACAAGTTTGATCAAAGTGAAGCGCAAGTATACTTGTGAATGTCTTCAGCTCAAGCATACTGAAAAATAAATAGCAATTGATAAAGTAAAGTTCTTCGAAGATTATTCATTTCACAGAAAATAAAATAAACATAACGAAAATAACGAAGTATGGGTTGTTTCAAGAAACTTGAAGAAATCATCAAAATTTTATAGTACATATACAATTTCTGTTATATTCAAACATTGTAAAACAACTAGCTATAATGAAATAAAATAATAATGGAACTTTGAAAATGGCTTTGATCGCCGAAACAGCTGTCACAATAATAAAATAAACTAAAATAGTGGCAGAACTTAATAATAACAATATTAAAAAATGGCTTTACGTTAAATAAAAAAATAAAAAAATAATAAAATTAATTACCATCCATAAAATAATTGGTAATATCGCAAATTTTTAATAATGATTTTAAATGACGGTATCACGGTGCCCCGTACTGGTTTTAAACTTACTAGTAAAATTAAATTTCATTTCTCCGGCAAATAGACTTTTTAATCGAGGTATTGATGTATTCCCGCATTCCGCTATTGGCAAGAGAAGTTTGTTGATACATTCTGCGAGCAAATGGAGGAAAAACAGTGGCGCCAGTAGTTAGAGTGTTGCCGTCATTTAACGGCTTCATCGGCGATTAAATAACTATTTTTTTAAGATAATTAAGTGCCTTAATAAGAATTGTGTCTAGAAAATGTGTCTGTGTGGATGCAAAGATTCAAAAATTGCGAAATTGTATTAAAGTAAAAAATAATAAAATACTAATCTTGGTCATATTGAGATTGCGAGGAACAATAATTTTATTAAAAGATTACCTACCTAAATTATGCTATGGACTAGAGATTGTAATCCAGATTATCCGAATTTTGAAAAATCCGGAAATTTGGATACCTCGCATTTTATCGGATCCGGATATTAAAATATGGATTTTGATTATCCGGATTTGCAAATTTATCTTTTTATATGTAAAATGAATGTTTTTCTGACCATAATTTCTTCAAACGATTTGTGTTCACTTTGTGGGGTCATTATTAATAAATGAATTTAAAAATATACTTAGTATTTAC
The DNA here is from genome assembly GCA_022606495.2 of Halesus radiatus. NCBI lineage: Eukaryota > Metazoa > Arthropoda > Insecta > Trichoptera > Limnephilidae > Halesus > Halesus radiatus. The sequence continues at coordinate 12,510 of JAHDVE020008349.1, forward strand.
CACTTTATAAATATACATTGATACCTATATGTTTCGAAAGCGATGTTTTCATCATCAGGAATATATGAATACTGTTGTTTGTCTGTCTGTTTATCCTCGATTTTCTCTAAAACTAATCTAGCGGTTTCGCTGAAAATAGCACAGTTTGTTTTTATTAGTGGGGGAAAGGTTTAGAGAGTAGTTTGAGTGAAATCTAACAAGTAAAACTGTCGCTATAAGGTTTTAAAATTAGTATGAAAAACATTAAACCCGCCATGTTGTATTGAGGTTAACCCATAGATATACCACTCTGATTACATATTCAAAAGAAGAAGGTATATTTGGATAGAATATTTTCAAAATGGAAAACACAAGTAGGTACCTACTTAAGAACTTTATTATTTAAATAGGTTTTGAAAAAATAAAAGTTTGGAATGAAATAAAATTTTCAAATGAATGTTTCTTTGTTTCTTTGTTTGGAGATAATAATAGTCATCACAAGGCATTACATTCACTGTCAAATAAATTCTGACACCCGAACGACAAGCAAGAATTCACAACTTAATAACTTTATTACAAAAATATATATATAATTCCGAGTAAAGCCGGTACACATTAGCTAGTATAAAATAAGTTATTTGGAATGCAATGTCATTTCAAATTAATGAGTCCAACGGGTAATAGGCATACTCGTAAAATATTTAATAATTAGACATTTCTAAGAAATGTAAAAGAATATTATTTATAATAATAAGGTTGTTAACCTAATAACAACTTATTCGCTTTATGAACAGATTCAAAACCCAGGAAAATATTAAACATAAGAAATAAAAAAAAAATAGTTTTATAAGGAGAAAGGAATATGAATTTGGAAGAGACCAAAATATTGTTTTGTCTAAAATTAAATATATATACGAATAGGATAATGCACCACGATTAGAGAGCTTTATGTCTCACAATCTTTTTAAACTTCGGTGTGAAAAAAAGTTTTTATTTGTATTTTATTATTTTTGATAATTGAAATTTTTTTTTTTTTAAGATTTTGCTTTTCTAAAAATGTGGATTTAATCCGGATATCCGGAATTTGAGTTTCATAAAATTCGAAAATCCGGATTTTCAGAAACGACTCCGGAATTGAAATCTCTACTGTGACGTTATCGAAGTTAATGCCAGATTAAATCCAACAAAAAACTACAAAGGTTTTTTTTCGTGCTAAAAAAAATATTTTGCACCCCTTTTATAGTCATGTATGGGGTACATCATGTAATTTTTAGAGTGAATGGTACTTTCGGAATCTCGCTAATGAAAGACCACCATTTAGAAAAGCTTCTAATCGTATTTGGTTAACAAATCTGAACAGCCTGGTACTTACCCACCCTATTTGGGGATGGTTTAGTACCACTATTGTGTGGTATTCACATAAAAAAGGCGTATCTACCTTACGAAAAGTCGGCAACCTTGGTCGATTGCAGGCTCAGTCTCCACATATACACTCACACAAAACGTACTAATTCTAAAAATAAACAAAAACAATATAATTACAATATGGCAATCCACATTTACAATAACTCCCACAAAACAACAAACACATTAATGATCCCATCTAATTAAAAATATAATTAAAAACATCTTTGGTAAGCAAACACCACTTCACTTTAAACAAATAAACACCAAAAGTTTGTAGACATTTATGTTCCCATTGTCTTTAGCTGTGACAGATGGTCATTTTTGTTTCAATATTTTATTATGTTCTTTACTTTATATTTACTTAATCCTTTTCTGAATTTAATTTATTCCTTAGGATTTAAAAAATTAAACGATAACTTTGTTTACATCACTTTTATTTGTTATACACTTTTGCCGACAACTACCAACTTTCGCAACTACCATTGCTTCTTCTGGGCGGTATACTACCCTGAAGAATACTGCCCAGTAATGAAGAATACTACCCTGAAGAATACTACCCAGTAGTATACTGCCCTGAAGAAGCTACGGTAGTAGCGAAACCCGGTCGTAAGTATATAACAAATAAAAGTGATGTAAACAAAGATATTGTTTTATTTTTTAAATTATAATGTCACATCACCAAGTTACCGCTTCATATGCAAATATATTTCATAGAAGTTTCTCTCAGTATCGCCTTGTTGAAAGATCACAATTGAAAATCGAAACATTGCTTTAAATGATATTAGCAGTGTGTTCCAGACACTTCGGGGTCCGGTTAATAGAGTAATAATATTCTAGAGTAATAGGGTGATAGTCAAGTCGTGATAGCCGCTACTTGTCTGTAGATTGGATAGCGGGCCTGGTCCTGGTAGTCGCGAGAATATAGTCCCATTGTAAGGAAGATAGATTATTTTCTACTATTTTTGTCAATTGGTGAACTCTTCTAGGTTGGATATTCAATGGCGGGAAAAGGCGATGGTCTAGAATGTAGCAAAGTCAAGCAATATTCAAGGTAAAGCAGCCAGGAAGCTTTTGATCAGAGCGTAGAGTCGTGAAAGAGGCTGGCGGGAAATGATACCAGAGTCGAAACAAGAGTGGTTGGGAAATAACCGCCAACCCTTATACGAGTATATACCCAACCCCGACCCGTTCACAGCTCGGCGCCGGATATTGGATTCTCTTCTATTTGCGAATGTTCGCATGTTGTGTCAAGCTATTGTGATCTCTTCAACGGATTACACAAATATTTATGCATAATATAAATAAATTTGCTTCATTATTCTGCACCAGTAACAAACAAAAACTTTACACAATCTGCTTACTATATCGGCCGTAGGAAAGGCTTGGTACCCGCCCAGCTGATTATATCGTAAATTATCCCCTTCCCTTTATTAAAATACACTCGCTTTACAAGTCAAATATCGGTCGCAGGCTGCATGGCTGTTGCATACAATGTAAATAATCTTATTCTCTATGGCTTTACGAGCGAATGATATAATAATTGATTTAATTATAGACACGCACATACTCTATGTATTGAGATTGTAACAAGTAATCGCGAGGGTGACTCATCCGATCCTTTACCCCGGCATTGTGTTCAGTTACGGAGATGTGGCACGGTAACTTGATGATGGGTAGAACCTATTATATCCGTGAACCTTAACTATGATTGTATATTTACTCTAATATTGATATTTTTTCGGATTCACTGGCTACATTTAGAAAGCGTTTCGAGACAATTATATAAACTGCTTAATACACATACATATGGCATCACTTCTATAATATGTAAATCATCCCTTCTCATACCTACAAACACATTACACATATACACTCCATATGTCATCCGGTAAATACACGTATATTATTTAAAAATTATCCTTTATTTAAGTAATATTAATAAAACTTTTAATCGTTAGACAAAATAACTTTAACAAATCTCGAATGGATAAAAAAAAACACAGAAAATAAAAAAAAGGTATCGGTCTCATCAGATATTAGAACCGAGGACCTCTGTCTTAACGGGATATGGTCCTGGGTTCGATTCACAGATGGTGCGACTGGTACTTATTTTATTTTCTTGTTTTGTTTTTTTTTGTTTCATGTTTCATTAGAGATTTTTTAATATATATTATCTTCTTCAATGATTACATATTACGAGGAGGTATTTAAGCTTCAATAAGTTATTCCAGTAAATTGAATTAATAGAAGGTCCCAAATTCTCTTAGGCAGATATCACAATTGATATTTTAAATCAGCACCTACTTACCCACCTGTATGAAATTATTATTATTTTTAGTTTATAGTTTGTCTATACTTGTTTTTTTTTTTTAGTACAAAGTGTATCCTGATAAGGAAAATTTCGATTTCGAAACATGTTGATTTTTCTACATTAAACAGTGGTGTAAATAAAATAATTCTTATTTTTTTCACACGCCAGAAAATAATTACACATCTGTTGCAGAATTTTTTTTTTCGGTTTTTGGAGGACGGTTTTCGTGCTGTTAGTCATTTGGGATTTCGGCTTTCGGGATCAGTTAAAAAATATATCTTAGTGAATTTAATAGATCCAATGAACCCAATGAGATAATTGTGCGGAAATACGTTGAAAAGGGTGGCGCCACTTTCAAGGTTATATGCCAAACCTGTCAACGTTCCGATACTCTTACAATATGTAATTCCCGAGAGACGTTCATTATAATTTGTTAGAATAATACATATTCAGGAACAGTCGGAAATATAATCAGATTACTTGAGAATGCGCGATTTTAATCAATTTCAATGCAATTATTTATTTGCTCGAACTCGTGTGTGATGTCCATACGCCGACTGAATATGTTTAGTGTTTTCATTTGCCAATGTACGTACATACAATTGTTCAACTTTATGTACCTCCGTTTCATGACAAAATTACTTCCAGGGTGCTTAATTATTTGGCGCTCATGTTAGTTAAAATAGCTGCAAACCCATTTTTAAGGTCCATCAGACTAAAAATCGACATGACAACATTCGGAATAGATGCGTCCAATATAAGAAAAAATATTTGTACTGTTACACTGGGGCGGGAATCGAAACCACAATCTCAAAATATTATTTATTTATTTTAACATATTTAGTTAATTACAATTATCACACAGGTGCAAAACACATCACAGTAGGTACATAGATAAAATAAATAGCCTTCATGAAATACAAGAATTAAATATTTCATTTCTCTCACGAACAAATACAGGAATAACAAAGTGTAAGTACCATTCCAAATAATTAGCTACAGAGGCGAATATTCAAAACATACCCGACATTTACTGATACTTATACTTTAGACACATATCTTAATAATTGTCTGTTTGTATTTGTATTCCGAGCAGTTGAATATATCTACTATGTCTGAAAATTACCTTCTGTGTGAAGTCTAGGTACAAGAGAATTTTTGAATAACTCAGTAACGAAATTATTGTTACAATTTGATAAAATTTTAGATCGAGTAGTACTAGTTGGAATAATAAATTTAATTAAGCTGACTGGTCGGAAAAAAATCGTCAATCAGAGTTTTAATAATTTTAGTTCTTTCATGTATTAATTGTAATTTATAGTTTAAATGGGTAATCCGAGTTTATAGATAGCATATCTTAGAAATTTATGTTGAACTTTTTCAATGGAATCGGAGTTTTTTTATATGAATACCGCACAAGAGTCCCAACTGCCCCTAACCGCCTGGAGCCAGTGAGACTATGGCATTCCCAATTGGGTAATGTTGTGAGGCTGAAGGTATTGGGGAGGGGCCGGAGAAGGGGAAGAGGGAGGTAGGGAAATACCTGGATATTCAGATCTGGTCACCAAAGACGGCTAAAAGCCATTTCAAGCAACGTTTCAATTCTGAATGGTCGTCTTTCACCAGGGCGATACTGAGAGTATCTTCCAGTCTGGAACGTGCGTAAATATGTTATATATTATTTTTAAATTAATTAATTGTGAAACCACACAAATTAATGAAATAAAATTTACTTGGGCACGCCGGGATTTGAACCCGCGACCTTCGGATTCGTAGTCGAGAGCCTTACCTCTCGACCATGGAGGCTGTCGGAGTGAATTTCATTGTGAGGGGAATATATAGAAGAATTATATTCGACCTGACTACTCACTGCACAACAACATTTTCTGCTTGTAATGATGGTAGTAGGAGAAATTTGAAGATTGTAAGGTTATTCGTTAACTGACAATGTTTTTCTTTCTTTCAAAAAAGAGACTGAATTACCTTCAGTTTAATATCATTCCTAACAAATCGATATTACGTTCATCATAATATCATCGCTAATGATGTCAATTGGCGAATAACCGAAATACACGCACTGTACAGCATGAATAATATTACCTGCCCTTATTATAAAGAAGGTGCCCATTGAAATCGTCATCAATTATAATAACATGTTCTTCCGATAAAGAAATATCACACATTCATAAATTAAAGAATGTGCCTTGTATTACAATAATTACCAACTTCGCGAAATTTAACACAATCGTCAATGAATAAAAATGTTCACAATTATTATTTTGAAAATTCGTACCATCATTATCACCGAATTTTGGGACGGGTGTGAATTTACAAACCTTTTTTTAATGGAACAGCTCTCTCGGTGAGGTGCATAAGATTTTGTTCTGTATTTTTATGAAAGATGTTTATATTTATATATTAAACAGTGTTGTACACAAAGTATTTCTAATTAGTTTTGTTTTTTAAATCCAGTTTATGAAAGCAGGCTGAAACTTCTTATTCATATTTCTGTGGATGAGGAAATGCAGTCAGCGATATAATAGAGGTATGCTGCCACGGGGATATTATTACTAAATAGAAAAGCTAATTATTGTTATTTATTTATTTAATTGTAAGAAACAAACAGCTTTTAATATAAATATTAAAAGAAAGTTTGACAAAAGGTAAGTCAACAAAGTTTCTTGTGCTAACAGTGGTTAAGTACACATGTTTTATCAGAAAAAATAAAATAAGATGGAAGGGGGAGAGGAAAAGAAAAATAGGATCGGGACAGGAGACGATATCTATACATTTTACACTCGTGCATCAATTTATGGTCGTAGGTATTACGATATTGTGAAAGGGTATTGTGATGGATGTTGATATTGTGGATTTATCCAAAGGTTGGTCCTGCATGCGGGCAAATAATTTTTTTTTGTCGGGTTGGTCTTGATGGTATGTGAATGTTTATAAAGTTAATGAACTCTGGCGAGTCCAGGATATTATTCATAATTTTAAATAACAAGATTTGATAAAATATTAAGCGTCGAGTTACGTAATATATATATATGTGTGTATTGGGTTAGTGAAGAGATGTTTAAAACTAATTTGTTTAGAATCTTAAAACTCACGCCATTGAGGCGATCTTTACCGCTATCAACATAGCTTCCATAAAACTGTTAATATTAATTGTGTATTAAGAAATGCAATTGAAAAAAATAAATAATTTCCTCTCGTCAGATTGCTATATCGCTTATTCAAAGAAGGAGTTACGACTATACGTGTTGAAACTCGATACATTTCATACTATTAATTTATCGTTTGCGAATAACGTGAGAATAGTCAGTTATAAAGCATTAACTGTCCTTACGTGGATTTTACGTGTTCATTGCGCATGAAATATTATGTTCAAAGTATTGAAAAAAAAATCATTGATTGTAGGATTCAAAAGTATTTGGATTGAAAAAGTCATAAAGAAAATTGTTATTGAAGAAAATCAATAAAATTTCTTGGTCTACTGTTAAAATATGGTTTGAAAATGTGCCTTGGAGTCGTACGTATTAAAGTGTGGGTTTCGCGTCCACAATCTCGCGCGTTGATATCTCTAGGGACCAAATTATTCCAATGATCACTCGCTGAGAGTTTGAGAGAAAGCTGCTCGGCGACGGAGGTTTTCATACCCGGCAAACAGGAATAACGATTTGGCTTAGACTATCTATCTGCACGGGATGCAGGAGAACAATGAGTGCTAATAGATAAAGTTTCTACCGCGAGGTAAATCGGAGATGTTCGTCTTACATATTTGTTTTCGCATCGCCTTGATTTATTACTTTTTAGTGCTTGTAGGAGACCTGAAGAATAAAATGCCTTGGTTACGATAAGGATGTCGATTGTTATTCGGCAACATTGGAAAGGCTTTATAAAATCAAATGAATATACATATTTGTAATCATTGAAGATAATATTACACTATCCTAAATGAAACATGAAACCGAAAAATTCACAGAAAATCAAAAGGTATCAGTTGTATCTGGGAATCGAACCCAGGACCCCTGTCTTTCCCTGACAACCGATCTACCAAATGATACCAGTTACGCCATCTTTATCGACATCATAACTCAACTTCAAGATTTGTCAGTATTATCCTCCATTCAATCCCATATTATTAGCTGTTATCTTTATGATAATTGCAAAGTTCTACCAGAATATAATTGCAATCTAGATAGTATCTTGAATATATCTGTAATATTGCAATTAGGTTTACAAGCTTCAATAAGTTAAACATATTTGTGTCATATCTCACGGCAGGTCCATTTCAATGAACAATTCATTCAGTTTAAAACCTATACACAGCCTACCTTCAGGCATAGAGCGATGCAGGCCACTGGATTACATACTTTATTCTATGTCTAAGTTAAAGACTAAACTTAAGAAGAGAAAACTAGTAGACAGTGGAAGCATGTGAATTTTTTGTGATACAGCGCAAAACAGAAATCATTTTTTCTGTGCACCAGAAAATATAACTTAATATTTTTTTAATGTAGACACTGAAATTTTTAAGAAACTTCATTCTACTTGTATAGTTTGACCAAAGCTACAAATCAACATTTCATATATTATTTACATAGGTAACTATGCTTTTTAGAAAAAAAATTACTTCTTTTTTCATGAGATCTTAAAATAAGTTTTCAAAGTCAATGCATAAAATATTTTTCTTTCCGAAATAATTCTGTGTTTCATTAACTATTCTATATTCTCTCATTCTTTTATCCTTGCGTTTCGGACACTTGACTAAAAAACAATGCCACTTCTTGTTTATCATCGGAGGTCGTGTTTATTTCGAAAGACTAAAAAAGGAACGCGGCGCAGGCGAATTCCCGATGCTCAGAAGAGCCGAGAAATATTTTTATTCTGATTAAACAATGGAGGTTCCTATAGTAAAAATTCTCCACCGAATGTGACACTCTAAAGTAACTGCTCAAAACTCCAATAAATTCATTAATTAAATTCCAACATTCGACATTGGTTCGGACGCTATTTTGGAATCCGATTCGTCGGTGGCAAATGCGTTTGCTGATTTTGTTTTGAAGAAATAGCACCAAATCATGTGTTTAGCAGTGGCGTAACATTGCTTTAAACCAAATTTTATCTAAAAAAAGTTAGCGGAAACAGTAATTCGTCATAATTTTTATTACAAAACCTTATTTGATTTTTAAAATTCATGAAAAAAACCAGAAGACTTTATATAAAGATGTTATTACCCACAAGATATTACGGCCTCGCTCGTGTTACAGAATTTGAAGTGTGCGTAAAATTGAAAATAATTTTTTTTGAGGCCCATATGGCTTTTACATAGAGTAGTATATCTCTAAGTTTAAACATAGGATACGAAGGAAAAAAAATACATTGATATAGAAAGATAACAATAGTTTGAGATTATGGTAACAGCATAAACATTTTTCTATCATGATTCTGTAACGTAAAAAAATCACGTATTTATTTATTAATTTTTTTTTAAGGAAATACATTGTCGGGTTATGAATAAACTGACAATGATTGAAAATCTCCTACCACCATCACAGAAAACGGAAGATGTTGCTTGTGTCGTGATGATGGCTGACTTAGCCAGCCGTAGAATTGAACTTACGACGCCAGACGCGATGCTTACTCAGCCACTGACCGGTCGCAATACAAGTTTGAAAACAGGAAATAAAAATACTAAAAATAAATATGATCAGTTAAGTACGTAAAAAGTATACAGTACTTTAACAAATAATGGTAACAATATAAACACCTTTGTATAACGATTCTATAAGATAATAATTTACATGTGTTGAAACATTACTGATATTAATTCTGTTTCACTTAAATACAATACTGCTTACATAATATGCAGTAACTTCAAAAATATCACTATGTTATTCTTTCGTACTGTGGAATTAATATTAAATTACCTTTATTACCCACACCCAGGCACTACATGAGATCTGGTTTAAAATTAAGAAAGAATAATTATATAATAATATATACTCGTACGTCAAATTGATCACCTCGGCAGTAATACATGTTTTAAATATTTCTAAAAATTAGTCACATTTGTTATTATGTGTTTTACAGAACATAAAATAGATAATAAATGCAATTTAGAAAGATATGTTGTCTTGATTTTCTCTTGACTGCTAAGAATATTTCAAAGCTCTGTGGCTCACGATGAAAATGCGAACCGAACATTACCCCATGCAATATTCGTGAACCCAGAGTTTCTAGGGTTTTTTTAAACTAAATTGCAACAAACTTGTGCTCAGCTGCCGTATCTGTATTACGTTTAATCTTACTTTTTCATTAGCGGAAAAAGTAGTTTCTAAAACTTTTTAAATAATGTACAGGCATTTTTATTTCCTCCCTCCAACAATAAGTCAACACAAGTCTCTTCAAGAGTCTGTCCTCAAAAGATAAAGTATTCCTCGAAACCAAGAGATTTTTTTTCTTTCGTTTATTTTTTATATATTTATTCTTAAATTTAAATATAAAAACAAAAAGATTAGCCACTCATCTATCTAGGACAATCCCGTATTGAGATGAGCGGCTTTACGATTTAATAATAATCAGTAAATAGTAATAAGTAAATAATAATACACGAATAAGTTAATATTAATAAGTAAAAAATAGTAAATAAATAATAAAAATTAAATATAAATAATTAAATAATAATAATAAGTAAATATTAATCAGTAAATAGTAATAAGCGTATAATAATATCGATTCATTAAACCCCGTAAACCCACGGAGCAAAAAATAGTATTACACAGATTAGACAAAAAGGTGCTCCAGATCATCAAAAAAGGTTTACACACCTACGATTAAACTGTATTTAAACAACGTACTTATCTAATTACGGTCATTGTGATCTTCATCTTAATCAAATTAAAATTTATTTTTATCATGCGAATAATTTAAAACAGAAATCGAAACCGTTCTTAAAAAGAAAAGAGTTAATGAATTTTATAACAATTTAACAACGCCATTCCCATCTTGATACACATTTCAGAAGCTGATTCAAAAGATAATGATATCTAAGTAAAAAGTCCATATAAGGCCTGAAAGCTCGTTTGTCGGTTTGCAAACTGCCAAAGCTAACACGTTAACTCTCGTAAAATACAACGTTAGAGTCCAACGACTTATAGAAAATGAGCCGATGTTATTTTTTGCAAACATATGTATCGCCTTAAAAACGTATTTCTCGGAATATTTGGACACTGGTAGAGCGACACCCTCGCAGTTCCGAAAATTTAAGCACTTTGAATTGTTAAAAATAAATATTTTTCCAATTCAAAACATAAAAGGTCTCTGTTGGAATTTAAATGTATTTTTAAATCAATAATGCTGTTGTCTTTATGGCATCAAGCCACAATCTTATGAATTTAGAATCTAGATTGGACGAAGCGGGTCTGGTATAAAATGCGTACCTACAAACATATTTATTGCATTTTTGGGGGTGAGTTATCCAGTTTCAAGACGAGCCGATTGCAAAAAGGATAAAAAACTTATATAGTTGATGTTCTATCTACTTATATTAGTGGAGTGTAGCCCATAAAGGCTGAAAGCTATGCCTACCATAATAAAAAAAAGAAACACATAAATGAATTCATTTTCATATCAAAATGTTTTATCCCATAAATCTTGTACACTCATTTATTTAACTGGCAAAATTATTAATATTTAATCAGCGAAAATTTTTGATAAGATTGCAATTTTCGAAAATTCCATCCAAATTCATATCCGACACACAGCTTACATTTGGAATAGAGCAATGCACGCTACTGACTTAATTAATGCTAATTATTGGTGGAAATCCATCGCAATTTTAAACTTTATTTATAATACGTTTTTAATTTGTATTTATAATACACTATATTTATACGATAGTGAATTTTCGGATTTAGTTCAATTACATTACAGGAATTTACGAATCACATAATGTTAAATTACAATAAATGTAATAAAGATGTATATTAAGGTATTATGATAATTATTATTATTTTTTATCATTGAAGATAAAATGAAAACTCGCAAAATGAAACATGAAACCGAAAAGATAAAAGATAATGGGAGCAATGTTGATGGAACAGATTGAGGTAGCTGTAGCTCAGTGGATTAGAGCACAAGGTCCCGAATAGACCATGAGGTCCTGGGTTCGAATCCCAATTGCTACCATTATCTTTTTCTTTTCTTTATCTTTTCGTTATCATGTTTCATTTTGAGAGTTGTTAATATTATCTTCAATGATTGAAAATATATCAAAATGAGGTTTATAATCTTCAATAAGTTATTAAAAAATTGAATGTATTTGATTTTAAGGCTTGCTAGGCTTTTAAAAATAGGGTATAATGAGCATTCGAAAATTATACAATTTACATATACAGGAGTATAAAACTGATTATATTAAATTAGTTATAATAAGAATTATTAATCAGGGAATCCCAAAATTATAATTATAGCAGTAATCATTATACTTATAACTTACGTATTCCTAATATGTTCCCAAGAAATCGTTCTTCTTCCTATAAATCCCCTTTCCCATCTTTTCGGATTGACAACTATTTCCTTCTGAATTTTGTTGCCAGTATGACGTGCGTTCTGAAAAAGCAATGGTTCTTTTAAAACCGGCCAATTGTCAAAAAAATATTTTTTGGATATAAAAAAAAAATATATATTTTTCCTTTTCAGACCGTATGCATTTTTGAAAACATAAAGATTTAAGAATTTTTTCCTTCCTATCTAGACCAAATAAAAAATTGCAGTTACCGTTTTCCAATTGCTATATTTTTCATAAAATTTTAGCTACTCGTTCGGACGGAAGACATTTTTATATTTTTAAAGATGTTTTTTTATGTTTAATCTAGACAGAATTTTTTTTCAAATATTTTTGAATTTATGTTTTGAAATTATGTTTTTAATGTAAATTTTTTATGTAAAATTTTAGTATTCATAAATCAATCTTTCATCTTTCAAATTAAAAAAAAAGAAGAAAAAAACAATTAAGCCCATCAATTTCAAATAACTTATATTTATATGTTCTACCACTGACAGTTTTAATTCGGGTCTGAAAGATAAATCGAATAATTACTAGAAAATATTATTTCGTCAATTTTACAGAAATACACAAATGGTGGAGATGGAACAAAAATCCGGAATTTTTACCATCTAAGCAACTGTTCTAAAAATTAAGATAATCCTTTGCCAAAGTTGTCGACGAAATTAGCGAATGTATCAATACTTCAAAAGAATAAGAGAAGAGTTGTTTCATTTCTAGCAGCTATATCGTACCGTCTTCATATTAATGTACGAGACACTGTTAATCTTAAATCATTTACTGGGAAGCATACTCGTATGTATTTAATTATAAATCCACGTTGACATTACTTAATTTGTTTATGAATAAAATTGTCGAAATTTGAATTATCTGCATATTTTTTTTAAATTTTGGAAGCACCGTTCAAGTTTTGTGAATTCACAGGGAGAAGATATATATTTTTTAAATATCTCACATATAACACTGTGACAGTTTCCATATATTTCCGGTATGTTTAAACATGTGTTCCTCACTTTAAATATTAGGTTTTCTATTGCAACACGCGCAATCTTTTGTTGTAACATTAACACAATAGAAGAGTGCATTTAAGAAAAGTGAAAAGAAGATTAAATTTTCCGATTCCATGTAGAGCGACAATAAGAATTCCTTATTTTTTTTAATACGCTACACAGGATGCTAAGGGACATTCCTGACTCATATTAACTAGTGATTTCTGAGCTTGTATGGAGTACAATACATGTAGATGACATTTTTGACTCCGGTGACTTTTTTTTTCTCAAAAAAAAAATTCACAAAAAAATCGGTAGGTGTCGAACAGTTGGGGATTGGGCCATTACCTGACTGAGTTAGAATTATTTTATATATAAGTATTAAATTGATTTTTATTACCAAATAAATGAATATCAACCTTATTCCCGCATCAAATGTAACCAGTAGCAGAGGGTGTGTGTACTACGCTAATATTCTTCCCATCCATGTTGTTTTCCACAATATCTAAAAGATTATGGAGGCATTAGATTCCCAAACTACAATTATTGCGATCTTCCAGTGTTATATAATAACACAATAATAATTTAACAAAACCCACACGATAAAAGAATCATGTCTTTTCTACGAAAATCATTCACCTCTCATCTCCAACGAAATCTGTGAGGTCACCATAATAAGACTAGGTTCAGCGGCGAAGCCTCCGCAGGCCGTGGACCGTATATAGGGTTAGACAGTAGGCGGACACCTCAGTCGTCGGTCCACTCGCGCTGGCGCCGGTCCTCCCATACAGCCTCATTTGTAAATACAGCCTGCGTGCGCGCGCACCTCCAATCGTATACGTTCCGAGTGAAAATTTAGAACACTGTGCGATATTGAAATAGATCAACGTAATGTTTTATTTAATGGAAACTGTTATTTTGAAGGAATTGTTGTGATTATTTTTAAGCTATTGTGATTTCTTGTGGTTTTGTGAACTGTTAATTTATACTGGATTTATGTCAAGCGAATTTTGAAGGATTGTGACTTGTGTCTTTCAGACTGTTGGTCTTTAATAACAGGTAATTTAAAATATTTATTTTATTACAATTTCTTAAAAACTATGTTATTTTATTTATGAAGAATACATAGAGCGAATAAATTAATTTTCCAATGTCAAAGACGCCTAATAAAAAAATCATGAAATTGTGGAAATTGACGGTTTTAAAATTTACAAATTATGTGCAGCATAACCCAATTTCTTTTAAATACATGCAATATGAATATCTGGAACATATTATTTGTACATTTATTTTTAAACTGCTGATTGTACCATTCTTAGTCAATTAATAATTATCTCAGTTGGACTGTAATGGTGTGAAAATCACGAATCAATAGTCAATATTAAACATACGTAAAATAGAATTTCGAATATACCTAAAAACGATTTCATGTTTACAGTGAACTTTGACTCTAATTTTGTCACTAACTTATTTTGAAGTAACTTTGGTGCTGAGCTTTTCAAATAACGTACGTTCATACGCAAATTGGTTAACTTACGCTCCCTTTTTTTCCCTTCAATCAAACAGGCTCCTTACTTAAGAGTAAATCTAAACTTAAAAATCGTACTTAAGAGGTCGCTGTTGTATGGTGGTTCAATTTCCGTCGGAGGGGAAAATACTTGAATGTCATAAATATACAGTTTTATCAATAGATGAACTGTAGTCATATGGAATTTTCTACTAAAAACAAGAAACCTTTTATTTGCTATTTTTGATAAACCTGTGGGGATGCCTTACTTTATCACCAGCTGTGTTTGAACATTGTCTATTTTGAAAAATTCCCCTTTTTATTTATTTTTGTTGGTCAAATCGACTTAGCTCACATAATTATGTGTTCTAATAAATGTGCAAACATAATTATATAGGAAACTGACATCATTCGGCAAATATACAAAAGAAAATGTATTTAATAACATAAACATATACATTTGTGTATATGATAATCATGGAAAGGAATAAAGTAAATGCTTTTTATGAATACGCATTTTTTTTTTAAATTTAAGGTTATTCAATTAGAAACTTAACATTAATGATTATGGCAGCCATACTTTCGTAAAATTTAAATAAAATTAAACGTTTGTTCTATCGTAGTAATTTCTTTTTCAATTTTAATAGGTATTTAGTTGAACGGTCTGGATACATTAGAAATTTCTATGAGATTTAGTTTTTCCTTGTTGGCTATATAATTTATTTCATATGTTTTGTCCCGTTATCGTTAACCTTATCTGGTACCCGTGTAAATCCTTAAAAATGTATGTATGAAATTATTAATGTAAACGTATATAACTAAACTCGCTAGAAAGCTAATTCTACTCTTTCAATTCACACCCTGATTAGAGACGTCAAGCGTTGCCTGAAATGACAAACTTTTTTTTTATTTCTCCCCACAGAAAGCTCTAATGGAGATAATTATCCCACGGGGCCGATATCATTTTGTAATCGGAATATTCTCAACGCACTATTTCAGTCAAACTTGTTTCGGAGAGTTGAGATTTAAATATTATCCCACATATTTATTTATCATAATGTGAAAACAGTACCATATAAATGGTGTACCAATTTTTTTAAATTTTGAATTCAACCTTTTTATATTTTCCACAATTATATTTTACGAATTTTATCATAAAGTTCCCACAGTCGTTCGCAATAGTTTTATAGTGTAGATAATGTACCTATTATACAGCACGAAGAACTTTTATTTATTTTTATGCAACGCAAGTAAAATAAATAAATAAAACATGCCGTGAAAGTGTCCACGAACGAAAGTAATAAAAATTGTTTGCTCACTGCACCGTCCAGTTCTTTTAGCATTGAAACATCTCAGGAGCGATGTAAAACCTAAGGAGTAAAAATTATGGGGATTTTTTTCCTTTTATTTGAGTAAATCTTATCAGATTCGTATTTTTGTCCTTCAACAAACGCTCAAATTTAAACAGTGTAAATTTTTAGGAAATATTGAAGCATCCAATTTACGTATAATGCATAAGAAATAACCGCGTATATCCAATAATAGTTTTTATTACATATGTATTTCCATTGCAATTTTGATAAATTGAATATGCCGATTCTCTCGGAAAATCAATTATTTTAATAGAAAACACTGTTTTTCACAGAAATCAGCTTTTTTTAATGACAGAAATCGGTTTATTTGGTTTCAAAAATGCAATGGAAACACTAATGTATAAATATCAGAAATGGTTATTTCTTATGATGGCAGCATAATATTGAAAAATTTAATTTAATAAAAATACTGGGTATTTCCCGAAATTAAAATCATGATCGCGTTAATAATCCCCCTTCTCGTACACTTACTATATTTTTCACTGATTCACAACTTCACATTGGATTTTATTTTTGGTTTCAGAACTCTTAAAATCCATGTTTTGAAACATGAAAAAAAAATTGTTGCTGACCCATTATAATATTATCGCAAGTACTTTATATTAAACACATAGATTTATTTGCTCGTATAGAGCATACTTCAATTAAATATCTTGATTGTGTAAATCATAATATTTAATTTATGCCATAACATACTGGTACGTTTTTAAATAAAAAGGCTTACAAGTCAATTTTTAAACATAATTTTTATCAAAAATCATTTTTTTTTGGCCTTTAAGAAACGAAATCAATATAGTAAGGAACAAACGTAGAGTTCAGACAACCTTTGAATCATATTTATTCTTCATTCTCCACATTTCAACAATCAGAGAATCGACCAGACTGCTCCTTGTAGAGTAAAATACTTGCAAATAGCGTTTTTTAATAGTTATTGGAAAGAGTCCAGACGCGTGAGAGAATTCTCCTCACGATTACTACCTAATCGAGAATTCCTGCAGAGATATGTGTTCGCAGTTGGAGGCTGTGCGTAGATAAGCGATTTTTTCCACTCGGCTAATTGAAAAACCAATTTATTAGCTAACGGAGAAACGACATGAGAAAATGACAAATTACGTACGCGTCCAGATAATTTTATAAAATACTCGTTCCTTGTCTCTGGGAAGTTGACAACTTGACATAAAGACTAATTTGCACAGAACTTTTTTTAATGTTCTTATTTACATATGTAAAGTGGTACATTATTGATAGTTTATTTTTGTATGTTAATGTACAATAATAATAATTTAATAATGTAAGCCTTCATTTAGAATATAATACGACGCTTGAATCAGTCGGGGACGCCCGGATATATTAATATAAAAGAGGATTACTAAATAGATGTTTAAGTCATAAATTCTTTAAAAGATTGGTATTCACTTTGTGGCGTCATTATTAATAAATTAATTAAAAAATGAGTTTGTAACATGTTTCGAAAGCCATGCTTTCTTCATCAGGAATATATAGAATATCTTTGTATATTAATAAAGTGGCGAATACAAAGTATTTTTTTAATAAGTTGTTCGATATGTAAAGTAGATGGACATTAGAAGAGTATTATAAGAATAGGTAATGTGTAAGTGAATGGGAGAAAAATTAGTATGTGCCACAAAAACATGGCACGATCAAGGGAATAAACAACTATTATTATAGTCAGGTCATGTTTAACAGAGTCGCTATAACAGAAGAGTGGTGTAAATATGATAATAAGTTTAGTATATATTTGAGGTGATAGATGAATGTGAATGAAGTATAGAGTATGTTCAACGTCAAAATAATGTACGATTTCATCCTCTCTGCCTATTCTCGTGGAGAAAAGGCGAAATGTTTCGTAGACTTAAAAATTCTATCTTAACTGCTTTATAGATAGGTAGGTTATTCTAGAGAATAATTGTGATTATTTGGAAATTTTTAAGTATTTACCTTCGTCTTTCGTTTTAGCAGTAATGAAAAGTGAATAAACTATTATGAAAATAATAAAGGGTTATTGAGAATAGTAACATCAAAAAGCTTTTCTGTAGGTATATGGAAAAATCATCAAATCTCAGTACATCATCGTAGACAGACGAGAAAAACAAATAGTTTATCTATTAAATGTTTTTGTCTGTAATTACAGATTACTACTAATTAGTAGAATTCCATTTAATTATTTTTTTTCCTGAAATTTAATGAAAATAAAGTTTAATAATGTTATTATTCAGTTCTGCGAGTATTTTAGTTTTTATTATTGTGATAGATGTTTCGGGGTTCAGGGACATTTTCAAGTTGCGATTAATCCATACTGCGATGACTTATTTATTTTATTTTATTTACAATCACCCAATTCTAATTTGGACGGGTTTTTAAAATAATTATTTACTATCGGCAAAACCGATTTAGTTAGAAAATAATTAAAGTTTTTACATTTATACTGTATTTTACCCGTATTTAAATGACGAAGTTTTCTTAATTGTTTTATTTTAACGTGTTATATTGTTTTGGTAGTGCAAACATACTGAGAAGTGGTGAATAAATAATTTTCCTTACTTTGTTAATCAATGTTTTATTAGAATTGTTCGTTGGTTTATTAATTTCTAATTGTTCAAGTAAATTTAATCTGAGACCCTTTCTTTCTATACGTAAGGGTATGGGAGCGTTATTGTCAAGCGGGACGTGATTATTCACTAAGAGATGTTCGGCGAATTTTGAAAAAGTGCTTCCATTATAACATCGTATATGTTATTCTAATCTAATTGAGAATGCCATTCCCGTCAAATTAATATCACTTCACTGTAATATAAAAAAAAGAAAATAACTGAAAGTTCCTCTGTGATATTACAGAATCATCGCATCAGCCGATTCGGTTATGATTTCATAACAAGGAGAATATATGAGAAGTCGACGGGCTCTGGTCGGCCTGTAAATAATGGTTCTGTCCGCGGAGAAGTGGATTTATCGCATGAATCACGGCAGGGGCGGGGGCGGGAAGAGAAAGGGAAGGGCGGAGCCCCCAGGGAGAATTTGAAAATCCTCCGCTGTTTTGCCTGTTAGGGCAAAGCAAAAAACATGGATAACTCTTATGGAAAATTTTTGCTGCCGACCATCTTGAAATGATTTTTTAAATTCCCGATAAAGCTAGGGTACAAAAAAACCTAGTCGGCTACTAAAACTATTTTTGGGAATTTTGTTTATTACAGTACAAGATAATTTTTTTTAACATTACAGTTTTGAGTCCCTCTTATGCTCTTTGATTTGTCTAATTATCAAATATTTTAACAGTTCTTATACGTGAAAAAAGTCTTCGAAATATACAATAAGTAGTCATTGTGAAGATGTTAGTTTCCAGAACGTGAGATTGACGATCGAATATTACATTATTTTTGCAAGTTTTTTCTGAAGTTGGATTGTATTACCAGGTTTCGTTTTTCACCACGCCTTCCATGATTCACACCTTAATTTAACTAACTAACCATCACGCCGTTTCTCCGCAAGGGAAGGTAGAATGACGGATCGCCAAAGAACTCGGTCTTGGTACACGCTTCTAGCTTTATTCTGACTTCTGAGATGACCCGACTCAAGTATTTAATCAACTTGATCGTGCCATGTTTTTCTCGGGCATCCCGGTTTCTTCTTCCACTCACATTTGCGTCGCATATTCTCCTTACACTCCTCTCTTCATTCATTTGCTCCACTTGCCAAAACCATCTAAGCGTTCCTTTCTCAATCTTGGTCATTACGCTAACATAAGGCCTTGCTTTTTTTTTAATCTCCACATGTACAACACGATCATACATGGTCTTCTCCCACATTTGCCTCGGAGATCTTACAGCACTGATTCTAATTTCATCTTTCCTCTGCCAATTATATGCCTTACTGCCATACATCAGGGTTGGTATCAGCATTACATTATGGACTGCCTTAATCTAGTGGCTATTAAAATGTCTTGTATACATTAGAGGTAATTCCGATTCTAATCGACTTAACTGGCATAGAACAATGTATTGAATGGATCGCTCGGATACTGGCAACTTCGATTTTGATGTAGGAAAAAAATAAGACAGTAGTAATAATAAATTTTGCAATCAAAAGCATATATCTGCAGCGCTGTGGGTTCCTTATTGTTGCGAAAAAACAAAGTGAGATGTATTTAATGTTATAGTGTTAAAAGGCTATCAGTCATGATGATTATATGATTGAACCTTTTTACCCTTAGAATCGTTTCAGACCGAAATATAAATGGAAGGCAAAATTTGTGCAAAAGATAACGAGAAGGGAGGATCACATCTAAGTAATATTATTATTAGCGATTATTCCGAAACAAAAAAAATCCATATAAATTTTATTTTGTATTTTTAAATATACCCTTGTGATGAATATATTTTTTATTACATTATTGTTGTACGATATAGTTTACTTGGAAAAAAATATAAATATCTTCGGACACCACATTAACTTTTTTTCCACAATCAAACTGTATTATACTTACGACTGCACATGATATTACATAAATAAATAATTAATATACATGTAATGTACCACAAATATTATTTAACTGTTAGCAAATTAATGAACACTCCTTTTCCATCCAAAAGGAAATGCTTTTAATGGAAGATTAGTATTAAAATATGTTATAAAATGTTAACTTTACTCTAAACACGAAAGTGTGTACTCAAAAATAAAAAAAATAGTGCTTATTCATATGAATGATTTTTAAAAAGTTTGACGAATTCGAATCGAAAGTTTTATTTGTAGACCTTCAATTTAAATGAAGTTTTATTTTTTTTTTAATTTAAAAAATAACTCTCATTGTTTTAATAATTTAAATTAATATTAACTCTTAACATGATACATGAAACCGAAAAGACACAGAAAAGAAAAATATGTCTTGGGCAAATTTTGTTTGAATACTTTTACGTCGGATTTACTTCGTATTTGAACCGTTTCATAACTTTACTTCTCATCCTATATTAATACTTGCTTGGAGCCTCTTGTAAAAAATTACAAAATTAATTCAGAAATTTATCTTTAAAGTTCATTTAAGGACGAGCACTGAGTTTGTAAAGGTTTAAGGACGAGCACTGAGTTTGTTTTTAAGGTGCTTGACGTTCTCAATTTGAAAACAATCATACAAAATAAATATTCTATTCCACCAGTTTAACAATCACCATATGTTTGAAGATACGAAAAGTCCTGGAACCCTAAGGCAGTCACATATAAAAACCTCTGATATCCCAACCTTTAAAACCGCCCATGGAAACCGTACAACGCCATTAAGTAATTCTATACTCGGCACCAATAGAAACACAAATATCAAAAGCTCAAAGGGACGCCTAGATGGTTTGGGCATGTAGAGCGAATGAACGAAGAGAGAAGTGTAAGGAGAATATATGACGCGAATTTGAATGGAAGAAGAGGCCGGGACCGCCCGAGGAAGACATCACACGATCAACTGAATCAAATACTTGAGTCAGGCCATGTCAGAAGTCGGAATAACAGAAGAGAATGTATGAGGCGTTGTATGAATGTGAATGAAGCTAGAAACGTATGCCAAGATCGAGTTGTTTGGCGATCCTTCCTCTCTGCCTACCCCTGCGGAGAAACGGCGTGATGGTTAGTTAGTTAGTTCTTTTAAAAACCAAATCATTATTCACCTTAAATGCCATGTTCAATTTATCTCTATATTTGTTTGTCCTCGATTTTCTTAACAATTACTCGGTTTCGCTGAAAATAGCCGAGTTTGTTTTTATTAGTACCGGGAAAGTTTAGAGAGTAGTTTACAAGAAATCCAGTATGTAAAACTGTTGCTTAACGTTTTAAAAATAGTATGAAAAACATTGAACCCGCCATGTTTTATTTAGGTTAGCCCATAGATGTACCACTCCGGTTAGCCACAGATTACATTTTCAAAAGAAGAATTAATTGTTTTAGTAGAATATTTTAAAATTTGAAAACACAAGTAGGTAACTACTAAACAACTTTTTTTATTTAAATATGTTTAGAAAAAAGAAATTTGGAAAGAAATAATTTTTTTTAAATGAATATTTCTTCGTTTAGAGATAGTAGATCCCTGTCAAATCAATTATGACACCCAAACGAAAAACAAGAATTAACATTTTCAAAACTTTATAAAAATAATAAAAAATAAATCCCGAGCAAGGCCGGGAATACATCAGCAAGATTCTTATATTATTTCTTGTGAATAATGAACTATATTTCAAAATTTTCAAGTGCCAGGCAGCTGAAAAAGCGCTATTATAAATTGTCAACCCACAATCACAGTGGGTTGGCAATATACCAAATAATAAATAAATAAAATGTTTATATGAAAAAAAAAAAATAATAAACTGCTTTTACTCATAGGGTACCGACAAAGCTCCGATTTAGATCTCTCTTTCAGCGCTTAAGAACATAATACTTCAATAGTATGCTTAAGAGGAACGGCTGCGCGGCCTGTTTCACACAAAACTTATTTTTGGATTTGAGTTCAAAATACTACGTATATGAAGTATTTAACTTATTTTTGTTTTACATTATGAAATATAGGACATTAAAAGAATTAATTTTTCACGATTTTAGAGGCATCTTTAACCATTATTTGGGGGCTAACTGTGATTTAAAAAAAGGTGTACCCAGTCTGCTTTGAAAACATAATGAAATTTCATATAAAAAAATTAAAATAAGCGTTATAGTGGACTTCAAATTAAATTAAAAAACGACACATTTACATTGGAACACAAATTTGCCGTACATAATTTGAAATATCGACCCGAAAAAACCTTTTTTTATGTTTCATTTTTATTTACATAAACATATTTATATGGCAAATATGATCATTAAAAAAAATACAATAAGCATTCAAATATTATTCTAAATTACCTCTAAAATAATGGAAATTGATTTTTTTTCATGGCATATACTTCATATTTTAAAACAAAAGTAAATAAAATACGTCCTAGATATTTACTAAATCTTTAATAAAAAAAATGTATCCTTCAGTTTGGCTTGAAATCCAAAATTAAGTTATTTATGAAACAGGCAGAACAGCCGTTCCTCTTAAACATCTTCCAATCCATCGATACGGTGCCCTTTCGCTTTGGGCGACATATAAATAATTATTTCTTAAAACATCTCATTAATCCTAAAGCTCTCAACGTAGGGTGTGATCCCTTGTTTGGTAATTATTCTAATAACAAAGCATCTTTACAATCAGCACTTAGTTAACTTGTTAATTACTTCAAAGATATTGCCTTGTTTGGCTTTTAACCTCCATTATCCGTCAGAGTTTGGCTTTAGGGCTTTTAGTGAAGAGTTCATTAGGATTAACGAAGGGCCAGACAGGGGTGGACAAGCGTGAAGTCTAGAGCGACACGTGATCCATTGTATAGAAACCAGTATTGTAAAAAAATGTCTTTTTCTGAAGTAAAATAATTATCACTGTAAAATTAAATTTTATAATTAATACATTTTTTTTGTTTTTTTTTTTTTTAAATAGCTATCTCTTGAATTTATTTTCATATTAATATCAATAATAAAAATAATTTATTTTTAACGTTTAATATAAATTTATTTATCAATATTTTTAATATTTTTTTATTAACGTTTTTGATTAATAACTTATCTACTTTAATCAATTTTTGTTTTTGTTTATAATTTGTCTATTCTTCAATTATTGTGTTGTAATTTTTATCATTTGTATGAATTTGACATTTGACATATTAATTATTTTTAGTATTCTATGTATGCCTGGTGAAGAAAGCATCGCTTTTGAAACATGTTGATATGCATATATTAATAAAGTGGTGAATACAAAGTATGTTATTTAATTAATTAATTATCGCTGTGTTCATTAGCAAAATGAACTCCGTAATCGTAGTTATATTTAAAAGTGAATAAAAAACATTCCATAGAAATGCCCGGTTTCGTTGGTACCATTGGAATAATGTCACGCGGTTGGTCGCGCCTAAATTCTTTCTGTGGAAATTCATTATGTGAAACCGTATGACGCTTGTGTGATGTCAGGTGATCACCACTCGGAATCCGGCCGTTTAAAAAAAAAAGTGAATATCGCACAAGAGTCCCAACCGCTCCCAACCATCTGGAGCCAATCAGACTTTGGTATCCCCAATTGGGGAATGTTGTGAGGCTGAAGGTAGTGGGGAGGCGAAGGAGAAGTGGTAGAGGAAGGTGAGTAACTACCTGGCCATTTAGATCTTGTCACCAAACACTACTAACACCACTTTGAAACGTGCGCAAATACACTATATAATATTTTTAATTAATTAATTGTGAAACAGAACAAATTAATTAAATAAAATGTGATTGGGCACGCCGGGATTTGAACCCACGACCTTCGGGTTCGTTGTCGAAAGCCTTACCCCTCGACTATGGAGGCCGTCAATGTCATTAATAAAACAAAATGTTGAGAATTATTTTAACTTTAAAAAGAAACTTAAAAATTGGACTTGCTGGAATTGCTTGTTATATTAGATATGAATTAATCGTGGCTATTTTATATGCTCTGCTAAATAATTTGTTAAAGATTAGCTATAAGACATATAGTTAAAAAATGTTAAATTCATAATTATATACACCACTTACCACGTTCAATATGGTTGACTTTAGATTACAATAGCTATATCATTAATATATTACAAGATGTATACAGAGTTAGAACAAAGAGGCATAACATTCCCGAAATGTTTAATGCATTATGTGAAGACATAAAAAATGAGATCTACTTCGTAAAAAATACCATTTCAGTCTACTTTTATAGAACATGAAAAGAAATATCTATTTCGAACGACAAGCATAAGAATATAGCACTAATAATTTAAAGTTGTAACTATTTAATGTGACATTAGTTCGTACAATGATATCAGAGAGTATATAAAAAAATGAAATTCATGAAGGATATAAAAGTAAAAGATATGCGTACATATAAAATATATAGTAAACTTAAGTTATATTAATATTGATTGAAAATATATAATAGTATCCTTCTTGTATTTACCTAGATAAATGGATCCGCCATATCTGCGTATCTATTACTAACTTCACGTAATGTAGGTACAAGCGATTGTTTGTAATGCTCAATCCTGGTGTTGTTATATTTTAAAAAGATTTTGGAACGAGTAGCTCTCGTAGGTATATGAAATTGAATGAGGATAATTAAATCAGGGCTCTCTATACTACTATTCACAATCTTCAACATAAATATCAAGTCGGAAATAATTCTTCGATCTGAGAGATTTAGTAAATTTAGTACTTTCAACAAGTAATTATAGTTAATGCTTTCAATGGGAATACCGAGATTATAATTAACGTGTCTTAACAATTTATGTTGAATTTTTCCGAATGAATCTGAATCTATTTTAAATGTATTGTACATCAATGGATGCAATGCGAAGTAATGCAAAATTATATGTTTTTGATTTGATAGCCTAGTCAAAAATCTCCTACTTGCGAATCCTTTTTTGGATTCTGTCACATTTTCATTATGGCAAAAATAAGTTTTTAGAATATGACTAAAAAACATCCTAATATTTATGCCTAAGCTTTACAAAATAAAATAAAACAAGCGTTTTGGTTATGTTTTTTTGCTTAAATCGAAACATGCGGCAGGAAATAAAACCTATTTGTAAAAAGCATTAACTTTGTGGCTCGCCATAA
Organism: Halesus radiatus; assembly: GCA_022606495.2. Taxonomy (NCBI): domain Eukaryota; kingdom Metazoa; phylum Arthropoda; class Insecta; order Trichoptera; family Limnephilidae; genus Halesus; species Halesus radiatus. Next base: position 38,332 of record JAHDVE020008349.1, read on the forward strand.
TTTACAATAAAAAACACATAAATTTGTTGTAGACCACTTTTATTTTATCAAAACTCTACCGGTTTCGGAAGCACCCTTCCTTCATCAGGAGAATATTAAAACTAACTTATGATATAAAATATTGACAAGACATATAAATTTTAGGTGTTGGAGTGGGGGGTAAGCAAATGGGTAGGGGTAATTGTAGGATTTCCGGGAAGAACAGAGCGATTTATTGGAAAATATTCAGAATGGGACTAAAAGATAAGTTAATTTGGTTATTTAAAATACTAGCATTATTATTAAGGGATTTTCTAATTTCGAGTGCTTCTAAGTTATCCAATTTTTTGCTTTTATTGTTACGGTGAAGAATTGTAACCCCTGTGTCCTTGTTAAAAGTGTGATCTTTGGAAATTAGATGATTGGCAAATTCTGAGAAGTTATTGTTATTTAAGCATCTTAAATGTTCTGTGACTCTAATATTTATATTTCTAGTTGTTTTACCTATGTAGAACGATGGACAATCATTACAACATAGTTGGTAAATACCTGAGTGGCTTAATTTATGTTCTCTATCTTTAGTATTTTTTAGTAATTTACCTAAATTGTTATCAGTATAGAACGCGGGTTTAATGTGAGAAGGAAATTTTTTTGTGGTAAGTGAGGAAAAGTTGGATATATATAAGATTCTGCGCCATTGAACGGGATTTATTATTTTATTATTATTTTCAGGTGTATTAAATAAAAATGTATTTGTTGAAATTAGTTTAAGTTTCTTATTGAGGATTTTATCAATTAAAATATAAATATTAGAGTCACAGAACATTTAAGATGCTTAAATAACAATAACTTCTCAGAATTTGCCAATCATCTAATTTCCAAAGATCACACTTTTAACAAGGACACAGGGGTTACAATTCTTCACCGTAACAATAAAAGCAAAAAATTGGATAACTTAGAAGCACTCGAAATTAGAAAATCCCTTAATAATAATGCTAGTATTTTAAATAACCAAATTAACTTATCTTTTAGTCCCATTCTGAATATTTTCCCAATAAATCGCTCTGTTCTTCCCGGAAATCCTACAATTACCCTACCCATTTGCTTACCCCCCACTCCAACACCTAAAATTTATATGTCTTGTCAATATTTTATATCATAAGTTAGTTTTAATATTCTCCTGATGAAGGAAGGGTGCTTCCGAAACCGGTAGAGTTTTGATAAAATAAAAGTGGTCTACAACAAATTTATGTGTTTTTTATTGGAAATAAAACCTTTTCGCCACCTGCAAAAGGAGTGTGTGATTTAGTTCGAATTTTAATAAGTAGGTACCCCTAAAAGATGACGTCTTAAAATTGGACTTATATGGATTTTTAAAATAAGCCTGTAAAAAAAATATTATATTACATAGCTTATTGGGTTTTAATTACTTCTTTAATTACTCTTTTTTATGTGTATAATTTCTTAAAAGGTACCTATAACATAAGCTGCATGGTCAAATGAGTGGTTTTTCTAAAATTCACTAGAATAGTTCCAAAATTAATAAGCTTTCCAGAATAACTGGTTATTTACCCCTGATTTAGGCAATATATTCCAGCGTCCAGACTTCGAGCCATCTTTGAGATACTTCAACAAACTCTGACATGTTTTAGACCTCTAGGAGTTAGGAGGGACGGTAAGGTACCGAGCAAATGAGCCGAGTGGCACCTACTCAATCAAATCCACGTGCCAGCAATGCGATGTTCTCATATTATTTATAAAAAGACATTCGTTGTCATTATTTGATTTACGTCATGGAATATGTTATTTGTCTGATTTATGACAAGTTATTAAAGTGCATTCTTCGGATAGACTTTGTTTTTATTATTTTACATCAAACATAGTGGTGAACATTATTTAAAAAAAAACTTGAATATTAAGTATTTTTAGTAAAAACTTATCGATTCTCACAAAATGTGTGTTCTTATTTTTAAAAACTTTTACAAACTTGTGTAAATAAAACATATATTATTTTAATACCCCATAAGAGTCCCAACTGCTCCCAGCTAACCGGAGCCAGTGAAACTATGTCATTCCCAATTGGGGTATATTGTGAGATTTAAGAATATAGGGAGGGGAAGGAAAAGGGGAAAGGGAATGTGGCAAAGTATCTGGCTATTCAGATCTGGTCACAAACAACAGCTAAAGCCATTTCAAGTAAGATTATAATTTTGAATGCTGGACTTTCACCAGGGCGATACTGAGAGTATCTACCACTCTGAAACATTTTATTTTATTTTATTTTAGTACATAAAACAGGCAATATGCTCAAAACTTACATACATGAATGTTTACATAGCAATAATAATCAATAAGTACAATAAACAACAAGAAACATTACCTCGCAAAATAGATAATAAGAATGAAAAAGAAGTTAGCGGTCGAAAACATATTATAAAGTAGGTGTATAAACTAACTCCTTATTGTCACCTGTGCTGATGGTACACTGTTTTGGTAACATGCCGCAAGTATACTATGTACATAATTTTATGTACACAATTTAATGAAATAAAATTAACCGATTCGAACCAGCGACCCCCGGATGCGTAGTCGCGTCTTTACCCCTCGACTATGGAGGCCTTAAAAAACATTGCGATTCTAAAAATAAGAGTGTTACGAACTCATATAATTTCCCTGAAGGGGATGGAAGCGAAGGCTTTTTCTGTTATTTTACAGTAGAGCGAATAAACGAAGAGAAAGGATATGGCGTGAATTTGAATGGAAGAAAAAGTCGGGGACGTCCGAGGAAGACATTCACGATCAAGTGAATCAAATACTCGTGTCGGGCCATGTCAGTATGAGACGTTGTATGAATGTTTATGAAGCAAGAAGTGTATGCCAAGATCGAGTTGTTTGGCGTTTCGTCCTCTCTGCCTACCCCTGCGGAGAAACGGCGTGATGCTTAGTTAGTTAGTTACTTCGAAATAACAAATAACTTCTCTCTAACGTACCCTTTCCTCTTAAAACTGGGCTATTTTATATTAAGAAATTATTTCATTGATAAAACACACATCGATATAATGGCAAATAATTTTCGCCGCCGTGATTGTTCTGCGGTGAGTTGTGGGTGGTGAATTTACCGGATGCCGTTTAACAGGTAGGAAAGGGAGTTAGTATTTAGTTAAGAAATATTTTATTTCCTTGTCTGTGCATTTGCACATTCAGTAAAAGTTGAACAGAGAAGAAGGAATATCCAATACATTAGCAGAAATGATTTTTCAAAAATTTTCCATTATGAGTGTATTTCAAAGTAACATCAATTAAGACTATATATATAATAAAACAACGCTATTTCCAAATAAATTCCCGTAATAGTCAGTGCCCTAGGCTTGGTTAAGGCATTTAGTCCGCGCATTGTGTGTAGATACGCGTATTACAATGAAATAGCGGCAGTGAGTGGAGTGTCGCAGGTGAGCTCTCAAGTGGGCAGATTCGCCTTTGTCTGTTAATTCCACGGGACAAGTGCTGGCTTCCTCGCCTCGCCATTATTCACCTATCCTTGAGAATATTTAGTACACTGACTAGTTGATCTAACATTATTAAATAGTCATTTCTTGAATTTAATTATTAATCATTAATTATTTTAAAAAATAATCAGATACATTGTCTTAGTTTTAAAGTACGTTCACAATTATTGAAGAAGGTATAATAAATTGATTTATTATTTCTTCATATTTCAATTTTATTGTACTAACTAAGGCTAAACCTGTCAACAAATTTACAAGTGAATGATGATAATACTTAATAATACATTAATTTAGAAAATTTATGATTGTCTTAATTATTAATTGTTTTTGTGTTTAATTCGTAGAACTCCATTTAATTTGTTTTTAAATTTAATGTAAATCAAATTTAATAATGTTATTATTAAGTTCTGCAAATATTTTTAGTTGTTATTATTGTGACGGCTGTTTCGGCGTTTAAGGCCATTTTCAAACTGTGGTTAAACCACATTGCGACGACTTATTTATATGATTTAATTTGCCCCACTTCTTTAAAAATTTGGATGCATGGGTAATGATTTATTATTATTATTATTAAAACCGATTTAGTTAGAAAGCAATTAAAATTCTGAATTTATGATTGTCGACGAATTTAGGATTCTGCATATTTTTTCCCGAGATGAATTTTAACGATCAATTTTTTTTGTCTTTATGCAAACCAGACTTTCGGCGAATTCAGCGTTTCCACAGAAATTGACATATTTGTCCGAAATAAAAATTTTCTTTTGACTTAATAAATGTATAAGTTATCGGAAAATACTGATATTATTATCGATTGTATTAGTGGCTCATCTGCTTTGTTACAACTCATCAAGTTCAACATCCCTTCCCGTAGACTGTGAAATAATGAATTGCTCTTCCCAATCTACACTGCTAATATAGATACGTGGAAACTGATTTTTTTTTTTGTAAGTCTAAATGATTTTTGTCTCTCGTTACGCAAACAAATATAATACTTTCTATTAATAGGACTCAATTCTTGGACATTGTCAATACCTTATGGAGGTTTGACTTGACGTGGTCTTTTTATGTACATTTACGTCTTTTATAATTTGTTATTTCTCTATTGATCTGTATGTGCTCTCATTTTTTATGTCGATTTTTTTTTGTTAATAAATAAATTAGAAAAGAATTTAACAACTGTCTTAACAATTTGTCGATAAATTTAAGAAATTTTTAAACACTTTCAAGTTAACTTTTATTGCAATTCAACCAAAAAATCTTAAAAACGATTATTAATTTTTACATCGCAGTGGTTATCATATAATGTAGGTACCTAATACAGATGACACGTTCTCGTCAATTACAGTGGAATATATACGAAATAATTAAATGGTTAGTAATAAAAAAAATGCTCTTAAAATTGCAAGTTCATGTCATGCAGCGATTTCAATTGACAAACCCATAAACATGGAAAACGTTAGGTCGGACTTCTTCCGTTCCGTTGACTTTGTCCTAATAAATTTCAATCAGTCAGTGTGCCTACGCTGGAAACGTGATTATTCCACTCTCCCGCTCCACCTCTCTAGGCTATGGCGGGTGTCAATCGAGAAATGGAGTATCGGTGGTTGGTACTTTATTACTCGAAAGACGAGAAAATTATCACCGAGCCTTCTGCATTATTCAGAGCAGAGCAAGAGAACTTATTTCAGAACGTGCAATTGGAATCTGTGAAAAACAGTTTTATTTTTAAATGTTTGCTTTATCGAAATCACAGAAAAACATTTTTTTAACCTGGAATTAAAGCGAGGAGTAAAATTTCTTCTATTCAACTCCAAAATAATATTTCACTGAAGTTCCGAACGATTAGGCTAGCGTTATTCAAGATTTACTTTCCCCAGCAATGCGCTTGTCTTCATAGTAGCAGGTTGCGCCCTTTTCTCGTAGATTCTTATTTTTTCAGTGTGGAAATTTTACGTCTCATTATATGGAGGAAACTATTGAGTGAAATTTACTGATCGCTTCTCAGACACAATAAATGAGTGAAATATTCATGGTATTGAGCAATAAATAGGTTTATTACGAGTGATCGCAATATATATTATCTTACACGATAAATATTAATCAAAGTTCGGGGAAAAACGGTTAATTTAAAATAGGAATATACTTCTCGCTTCCATCAATGAGATAAAGAAGAATGTTTCCATTCTAGGATTAAATTAATTTCACCGTATTCGTATTAAAAATCTATTATTAAAGAGTGTCGGTTTATCGTTGTATCCGATCGAAGCGTGGGTATATCAGAAACTAGAAGATTTGGGGCTTGTCCATTTACTTTCTTCTCTAGCAATGGATTCGTTTTATGAGTTCATATTAGCTGCAATCTGCAATCTCTGATAGTACGTGGTAAGATTGTTGATTGTGTCATTGGTTTAATTATACTCTTTATTCGTTACGTTAGGTTCTTGCTGATGTCTTTCTTACTTGGCAGCCTGAGGAAAATAGTAAAAATCCGTATATGGGAACAAGGAAAATGATAAGTAAAACGATATTATTTCTTGGGAAGAAAGTAGTACCTAGAATGAACGCATTGGTCTCGGACAGTTGATCTCTCAGACAGTTGATCCCCTATAGGATTATTTATTAAAACAAAAAATTAAAATAAAATAAACAGTCTCCGAATCCTCAGTACAACTTTATCAAATATCATGTCACATAAAAACATCGGAAATGAGCAAACATTAAATGAAACGTGCGTTCACAGATGACGTCAAATCAAATAATTTAGAGAAAAAAATACTTTCAGAAATTAACGCTTTTAAATATTGAGATGAATTGTTTGTTGGCGTGTGTACCCTGCACATGCCGAATATGAAATGGAATATATTGATATTGTTGGTTTAAATATCAAGTCCTTCGAGAAACTTATAAAAACACAGCATATTTGTTAGTTTTACAATAATATATAATTTTTTTTTTTAGTTTCTTGAACGACTCGATGCTTAAATCTATAGTAATAATTTATTAAATATTTGACAGCAAGGTGTATTTTGCAAAATATTTATATTAGCGCCATCTGTTAGCTTGAATTACGTTTCGTTTAGCGTTAACCGGGGTCGCAATGGAGCCACCGATTCCACAGGACAACTCCATCAATATCCCGTGGTTAACACAACCTCACATAAACAAACACCGCGACTGAACAGACACTAAACGTCACATAACGTTCAATATTAATTATTCTAACTGTCGCGCAATGAAAGAAAAAACGATCTTACATTCTCCGCGGTAATTATATATTCATTTCGGAGTCGGCAATCGAAAGTATAATGTTACTGACATTGCTGAGCCGCAGCCGGTTCGCTGAGCGTGAGCGTGCCCGTACTTAGACGCCCACTTAGCCCCCCACTTAGCCGAGCCTGCTCTTAAACACCGGAGATTATTTTAAACCATTTTTAAAGAACCGAAGCCCACGGCCGATGTTAAAATTATGTTATTTTGATCGCAGCACTCCTCCGCTAAATTTGTTCATCTTCCGGTGAATGTAATATTTTTTGATACATTTCAAATTCATGGATATAAAAATGGAATAATTTTAAAAGAATCGCTCTGAACAAATCGAATCATTTATTTATATTGTATGATTATGTATAGCGGCATTAGAAATGGGCATAATCGACAAATCCATTTCGAAATGATTTATGATTTTGTTATTGATTTAATTTAATTTCGAAAAAAGAGAACCGTATGAACCAGCACTATTCTCTGATTTGTTATGAGTGATTTGTTTTTATTTGTAAATAATTTTGTTATAAATTAAATTGTTTTCATATCTCGTAATTATATATGTACCTATATAACATTATCCCGTGTGGACATATTCAATTTTCACCTGAATAGGAACTCCGTAAAACTAATAATTTTATTACGCTTTCCATGAGCGATTTTCTGTTTTATTTATTGTAAATTTATTAGTCTGCTTAATATATTAAAAAATATTTATTTATCTGTGTGTCCTCGATTTCCTCGGAAATTTTTGGACCGGTTTCGCTAAAAATAGCACAGTTTGTTCTTATTAGTTCCTAGAAGATTTAGAGAGTAGTTTGAACGAAATCCAATATGTAAATCTGTTGCTATAACGTTTTAAAATTAGTATGAAAAACATTGAACCCACCATGTCGTATTGAGATTATCCCTTACATATACCACTTTGGTTAGCCATAGATTACATATTCAAAAGAAGAAGGTTTGTTTGGGTAGAATATTTTTAAAGTAGAAAACACCAGTACGTAGCTAATAATTTTCTTATTTAGATATAATCGTATCTTGAAAAAATAAATGATTATTTGTTTCTTTGTTTATAGATAGCTTAGATTATATCATCCAAACAAAAAAGCAAAAATGTACAACTTCATAACAAGGCCGGGTAGACATGAACAGTATGGTTATAAAAAAAAATTAAATCTTGTTTTATTAGGTAAAGTCACGTAATTGATTTATTTTTGGTATACTACTCAATACATGGATAAAATAAATAAAATACTAAATTATATACTATCGATTTCCTGAAAATTTACTAAATTCATGGAAATAAACGTTCTAAAATTTTCTTAGGGTAGACACAGCTTTTCACCATCATTGGACTGCACGCCACTGTTGAACATATATATATATATATATAACTAACGAACTAACCATCACGCCATTTGCTCGCAGGGATAGACAGAGAGGACGAACCGTCTAACAAAACGATCTTGGCACACATTTCTTGCTTTATTCACATTCATGCATAGTCTCATGTATTCTCTTCTGTTATTCTAAATTCTGATATGGCCTGACTCAAATAGTTTAATTTTATTTAATTTTTAAATCATTTTCATTTGCCGGAACCCGGGAGTTTATTGGAATATAATTGTGCACAGATGCATATGTACTTTACCCGCCTCACTAGACGATGTCTGTTCTGAGACATTATTTTGATTAACTTGATCGTGCCATATCTTCCTCGGGCTCCCCGGCATCTTTTTCCATTCACATTCACATATATTCTCATATATTCTCCTTATACTATTTTCTTCGTTCATTCGACCTAAATGGCTATACCAGCTAAGCGCCCCTTTCTTAATCTTAGTCATTACACTTAAATCAGCCTTGAATTCTTTGCGAATCTCAATATTTTTTCACATGATCATACATGACCATGTACACATTCGCCTCAGAGATCTCAATTCTACAGCCTTCAGTCTACTGTTAACATATATGTATAATAAGTTAATGTGTACCATAGGTTATTGAATGAATTTTCGGAATAAACAAAGATTTAAAAAAAATGCGGTTTTCAAAAAGTTCTGTTGATTTGATTTCAAAAAATATTTTAGGAATACAAAATGACTATAACTTATCAAAAATTGTTTTAGGAAAACAAAATGACTATAACTTATCAAAAATTGTTTTAGGAATGCAAAATGACTATAACTTATCAAAAATTGTTTTAGGAAAACAAAATGACTAACTTATCAAAAATTGTTTTATGAATGCAAAATGACTATAACGTATCAAAAATTGTTTTAGGAAAACAAAATGACTATAACTTATCAAAAATTGTTTGAGGAAAACAAAATGACTATAACTTATCAAAAATTGTTTTAGGAATGCAAAATGACTATAACGTATCAAAAATTGTTTTAGGAAAACAAAATGACTATAACTTATCAAAAATTGTTTTAGGAATGCAAAATGACTATAACTTATCAAAAATTGTTTTAGGAAAACCAAATGACTATAACTTATCAAAAATTGTTTTAGGAAAACAAAATGACTATAACTTATCAAAAATTGTTTTAGGAAAACAAAATGACTATAACTTATCAAAAATTGTTTTAGGAAAACCAAATGACTATAACTTATCAAAAATTGTTTTAGGAAAACAAAATGACTATAACTTATCAAAAATTGTTTTAGGAATGCAAAATGACTATAACTTATCAAAAATTGTTTTAGGAAAACCAAATGACTATAACTTATCAAAAATTGTTTTAGGAAAACAAAATGACTATAACTTATCAAAAAATGTTTTAGGAATACAAAATGACTATAACCACTCAAAAATGTTTTAGGTATATAAAATGGCTGTATCTAATGAAGAATATTTTCGGAATACAAAATGGCTGTATTTAATCAAAAATATTTTCGAAATGCAAAAAGGCTGTATCTTATCAAAAATGGTTTAAGAATACAAAATGCTTCTTTTTAGTAATTTCATAAGACATTGAATGAGCACACTTACCTACGGAGTTGCTATTATAGATATAATGAATAACTGTACAAAGAAAAAATCATTAGTTCTGCATTTCGGCGCTAGCACAGATAATTTTGTAAATCTGTAAAATCGTCCTCATCCGACTACAATGAGGTTTATAAGCTTCAATAAGTTATTAAAAATAAATTAAGTATTTATTCTAGACTAGACGAAAAGCCAATAGATGTTTCATATAAATATAAATCGGATAGGTATATCCGAGACGCTATCTAAATTGCATTTGTGTTCGAGAAGAACTTTGTAATCATTTTCTTGTATTTTTTCGGCAATCACTATATAGCAATTTCTAGACATTTTTTAGTAAATAAAACTTCCAAACAAAATGTCTTTGTAATCATCATAAAGAAAGCAGCCAACAATATGGAATTTATAATGGAAGATAAAAAAGTGGACAATGATGATTTTTTATATAAATCGGGGTCTATAAACTAATCTGTAAGGATTGTAACTTTCTTTATTTAAGAAAGATTTCAAGAAATTTTAATACTAGAGTTAAGGAGCATCTAAGGTATTCAAGTAATAATTATTATTCTGAATTTGCCAACCATATTTTGAAAACAAATCATTCTTTAGACATAAATAAAGGTTTATAAAAATTATATACGAATACAACAGGTTTAAAATTAGATAAATTTTGAAATTAATTATATATTATTAAAAGTCAAATATATTTTTTAAAAAGCTGTCAAATATAATAATTTTCAAATTAAAAACCATATTTAGAACATAAATTTTAATAATAACAAGTATTATTTTATTTTTATGCCTTTTTGTTTTCTAGATTATATGTATATTAATAAAAAAAAAATCTTTTTTAATTTTATGATGCAAATTTATTATTAAATTTTTTTTTTCTACAAACTTGTTAAAAGCAGTGTTATAAATAAATAAATTTTTATTAATTCATTATACAAACATTTTTTCAATTTATTTTAATAACTTATTGAAACTTATAAACCTGATTGTAATATTAAATCATTGAATAAGATAATATATATTAACAAATCTCAAATGAAATATGAAACCAAAAAGACGCAGTAAATACTTATAACGTTTATATTTTCTGTGTCTTTTTCGGTTTCATATTTTTTTTGAGATTTGTTAATATTATCTTCTTTAACATATATTTTATGTTACCGGTCCTTATTTGTCTCACGCCCAGCAGCGCGACAGAAGTCACAAAGCTGTTGCGATTTGGCAACAGTGTAACAAGATCTGCTCGTTATTGTTTGCATGACAGGAAACCTAACAAATGAGAATATTGTCATTATTGCGTAGGTAAGAACTAAAAATTTGTACGGCGTCGAGTACGATCTCAGATTAGTAACGAAACTACTTACAAAATACGTTTCAAATTCTCCAAAATAGAGGATTGCGAATAATACTCAGAAGCAATACATTTTCAAAAGTAGATATAGCTAAAATCTCAAAGGAGCTAAATTAGCTAACAGTTAAACAGGTGCTGATATTGAACACAATAATATTTTCAATTTTTAATTACTAATAATTTTTATTGAGATTTAAAAACCTCATTGTAATATTTTATCATTGAAGAAAATAATATTAACATGACAAATCTTGAATTTGAGATATGATATCGATGAAGATCACATAAATTGAAGGGGTCTCATTAGCTAAGTTGGTAAAGCGGTTGCTCCGGATAGGCAGAGGTCCTGGGTTCGAGTCCCAGATGCGACTGAAATCTTTTTATTTTCTGTTGTTTTTTTCTTTCCCTTTTCATGTTTCATTTAGGTTATGATAATATTATTTTCTTCAATGATGCAATGATATTTAATCATAAAATAATAAACAACTTCTTACGAAAATACCTTTGATATATAATTATATACAGAAAGGACATTTACAGACATGTCACAAAGACATGCAATGAGATCAGAATCTCAAAAAAGAACTCGGTCAATATTCAAAAATAGTTTATTCTACAAATAATAATAATAACAAAGCATTTATATAAAACTGCACCCATTAAAAACTGAAAATAGATTGTAAGAACCACATTAAGTTGAGCAAGATGAAAATCAATAGTACGCAAATTATAATTAGTAATTTGTAACCATAAATGTACTAAACTAAAATAGAAACATTTCATTATGAAGCAATTACTTTGCAGGTATACATTATAAATGAATAATTACTTCTACGTTTTCTGAAACAACATTTGGTAGTGTACCCCTTTTAGATGGAACTCATTCAAACTGTTGTGCATCACTGCTATAAACTATACCTCTGTACTTATATTATTTTCTAATTAATAAAAAAAAACACTGACAGGAGATTATAGTATTATTATGATGAAATTATAAAAACTTGAAACCCATTATGAATCTAGGCTAATCAGTCAATCAATTTGCTGAATTCATTACTGTGGCCAGCCATGGGTACTTGATATTATTTATCTCAGTGCATTCACACCAGATACATTCATCATTAGTCGTAAGACGTATAACCTGTCACAGGCTCGATGGCCTTGCAGGAGAGATCACTTCTGACGCCAGTTTTTATAAAACTACGTTTTTCTTGTAGATAGCCTCCTTACGAGGCCTGTGCTCTTGGTAAACATTTCAGATATCGCGTTTCTTTTGGTGATAATCATAATAAGAATCGAGATATGCAATTAATATGCAATTCTTGATATTTTTCCCTTTCAAAGTACACATCTGAATTAATAATTACATATATCAGAAACGAAGAGTCTCTACAAGTACTGGGGTGACGTTTTTTGTTAACCGACTCAAAACAAACCACATCAATTACATATATTCTATTTTCATATAAAGTGGTAAATTTGGATTAGATGATTTAGTATAATAGATAATTTAGATGCATTGGAAAGAAGGAAAATAACTAATAGTAGACTCATTAGTAATGTAATAAATTTAAATAATAAAGCTCGTAAAAAAAGTTCCGAATTGAGTACTGAATTGAATGAAGTACTGTCCCTTTCCATCCGCAACTTGCTCCTCCCCCCCCCCCCGAGTTTTCGTCCACTCTTTTCTTTCAATCTGTAACACATGTTTAGCATAGTTTATGCTGCCCTAAAGAAGCTACATTAGTCGCAAAACCCGGTCAGCATTAAGCGTAAACAATGTAATTGTTTTATTTTTTAAATTCCAAATATTGTGTTCGGAGACATGGGGCAGGTATATTTTTCAGAAAGTAGAATAATGTTATTATTACAAGTATTTTTAGGGTGTCTCGAAGAGATAGTTTTGTAATAAAACAATAACGAAACTGTTTATATTACTCATAAAACGTGTTGGATCATACATTTGAATGGTTAGCAAGGACCATTCTAAACCAGAGGATCTTGAAAATAAATTCTAACCCACCCACTCGTTTCATACTCGTGTTAATAATTATATCATCTTGCAAATTATTGTATATTAAATAATGTTTTCAGACGTTCTTTCTACTATTATTAAACATGTCATTTGTTTTTTTTTTTATAGAAAGCAGTCACTTTGTGGTTAGACGTATTTAATGGAAATAAAATAATAACTTTGTTTTATTGTTTTGTTTGTTTATTTATTTTATTAGGACCAACCGGTTTCGCTTATCACAAGCATCATCAATTTTGTACCCTGACGATGCTTGTGATAAGCGAAACCGGTCGGTCCTAACACAATTAAATAAAATTCTCGTGGTTATAAACAAAGTTATTGTTTTATTTTATTAAATTCTGAAAAACCCATATTTGTTAAATACCTGACGAGTTCTCATGCTCTAATGTTTACATTGCCGGGCAATCGTTGCAGTTAGGTTTATAGATGTCTGAATGGCTTAAAGTCCCTTCTTTATCATTACAAATTATTAAAAGTTTGCCTTAGTTATTATTCGTATAAAAAGCTGGTCTTATTTCTGATGGAGGTTTTGATGTGCACATGGAAGAAATTTTACTTAAATACAAAACTCTGCGCCATTTGGTAGTCGAGTTATTATTATTAATTGGTAGACCATTATAGAGAAATTTATTTGTTAAAAATCGGCAATTTTTTGTTGTTGGCAGGATTTTGTCAAATTAGATTATCTGTTGTTATTATTATGATTGATTACAGAGAGTTCATTAGAAAAATTATCATTAGATAGTGGGATGATGACTAGCGTGTGAATCATGAACTCTGATATTAGTTACTACCATATTAACCGGATATAACCCATCGTCGGCAAGAAGTCGGCAGTTAAGTAATAATGTTAAACGGTAAAAGAGATAGTAGAAAAGTGAGAGTGACTCAAATGTATTATTGTAGCCCTTTCCATTAAATTGCACCCCTCGCGTCTGCACCCACCGCTTATTATTATATATTTTTTATTGCAGTTCTATTACCGAATGGTTTTTCTATGTTCACATAAATTATATAGTATGTGATATGAAAAATTTAGATATTGCACAAAAATATCGTTTGGGGTAAGCGTATTACCCCCCTTCGGAACGGGAGTGTTAGCAGAACAAAAAAATATAAAAGACAACGAAAGAGAAAAATTTAAGTCTGCAAAAGAACATTACAAAGATAAGAGCTCAAAGAGAAGAAAACAATGTGGATTTTTTAATAATAAATCTCATAAAAGTTCATCTGGAAGGCGGCCTTATCGTTTCTTCTTTCCCTTTTATATTTCAGAAAGGCCACGTCATCGATGATCAAATTCTCAAGAAAAAATATTTTTAGAACCGATATTGTATTTCAAACTTTGAATTTCACTCCTCCGATCCCTCCTACTCATCCAATATTAACAGCCCATAAATTACCTCTGAAAAAGATTATCTCAATAAAATGTTTTGTTGTTTATAAATTTATGGTAAAATATTGTTGCTAAGCTGGGGGATTTTGGATTCTAACAGGTATTCATTTGGAATCACGCTAGGGACCATATTTTTCAGGTTTCATGTCTAAGTAAAGGGTAATAATAAAGTACCTTCATAATATTTTCATTTGTTTTATATATTCGGTATTGTGCGTCTTCTACAATTTTGTAAGTCTTCTCCATTGACTCCTATTATCCTTTGGATCTCTTATCGTCTTCAGTTCCTGGGTTTTTTCATCGTGTTTCAGTTTTGGCATTATTCAATTTAATCAACCCATCGCCGACATGTTGGAAGAATATATTTCAAGTCACACATTATATCTCCATCCAAAATACTAAGAGATTTAAAATTGCATATCTCTGGATCTCTAAATGTTAAGATCTTTTCACAAGCATGACAATTTTTTTTCTTTGTTTCAGATTGGACCACATACGCCTTTACCACTTGAGAAGAATCCTGAAAACAGAATCAGATTTTTTTCAAATAAGCTAAATATATTTGAAAAAAATGGAGGACCGGTATAGCCTATACATTTTAGTGTTGTAATTTTAAAAGAGATTAAGTTTAAAAGCAAGTGGAAATTAAAGAGAACGAAAAGACTTAAGATCATAAACAAAGTTATGCATAAATCCTAATCATGGATCACATGATGATGCAGTTTAGTTTTAAGGGCCAGCGTCTCTTCCCCGATGCGAACAACAATGGCAAAAGAGGCAGAGACAGTGGAGCAAAGAACGCAGAGAAATACCAACTCCGACCTAGAGGAAGGGCGAGAGAAGGAAGAACAGCAACGGCGAGACAGATCAAAGATGAAAAACAAAGCCAAGCTAGACCAAGACCCGCGCCTCTGAGCAAATACAGGAGAAAGACGGCAAATGCTAGAGAAAGAAGCAGAATGAGGGAGATCAACCAAGCTTTCGAAGCTTTGAGAAGATGCGTACCAAACTGGGCAGCGGCTCCAACAACCCCTCAAGGAGAAAAACTCACCAAAATAACAACACTTAGACTAGCAATGAGGTACATAGGATCTCTAACTCAAGCACTGAGAGATCCACCTTTATTCCATCATGAGTTTGACAACTTGCTTGATTCAGACGAAAGCAGAAACACCTGTAGTCCCCACACTTTACTAAGTTCTGATTCTTCATTGAGTCCCGATTTGGGATTACCTGACAGTCCCTTCATGTCATCTCCGGAGTCGTATAGTCCAATGCTTACATCTCCCGATCTACCAGAATCCTGCCTTTCTCCCCTGGACTTCGATAGTCCATCCTTGCTGCACGATGCGTTCACGGACCCATCACTCACAGCAGAAACGTTCAGTGAATACTTTTTAACATGACAGTGCAAGAACTGAACAGGTTTCTGAACAAAAAAGTGTACATTTTTACCAATTGAATACAGCAGTTGCCATATTGCGTGAAGGACAATATATTTGTAAATAAGAATTTTATTTGAGATTATTTATTTTATCGCTGTCATTTGTCATGTTTTACTGTCGATAGTTTTTAAATGTTAATGCGAAAACTTACCTATGAAAATGATTGTGCCTTTGAATATAATATAATATTTTAATGAATGAACGCATGAAAGTGAATTTGAATAACGATTGAATGAATGTTATGGGCCAGCGTGGGCTGTCACTTGTGTATTATTGTGACAGTGTGTTGGTAGCGGAGACAATAAAACATATATTTTTTATGAATGAATAAAATATGAATGACGCGACTTGTGATTTGACGTAATGATTAATCGATTGCGTGTGCGGTATTATCTAAGGAACAAAATATCAATTACATTAATCTAGAAAATAAGTAGGTGCCTTCCTACTTGCTTTTAAAACAGGCGTGCCTACTTATCCATAAGATGTTATTTTTCTACGCGTTTTATGCTTGCACGTACTGTTAAAATATTTATACACGAACACTTTGAGTGTTTTGAAAAAAGTACCTACTGAATATGTATTTTTTTACAAATAATTATTACAATGACTGCAATGTGTTTAATATAATGCCATAATCAAATTATTTCGTATTTAAAAATGGAATTACAAATTTTCGTAATGTTTTATAAGAAAAACGGATTAATAATGACCATGTGAATGCATATAAATAAAAACTGTAAGTGACAAATTATACAGAGAGCAATTTAGAGATATTGCTCTTCTTTAAAAATCTCCTTAGAAATTATTAAGTATTAAAGTTTTAAAAAAATCACACAGTTGATCATATTTGTCATAATATATATGCCTTGGTTCTATTAAAAAAAAATGTTTTTTGAAATTTTGAAAAAGTAAAACGGTAACTCTCATAAAAACTAAAATACTTAACTTTAGTCAGCTGATATCAAATGGAGATTTATATTAGTTATAAAAAAAACACATTTTTAGATTTTTTGCAGTTATTATTACGATATATTAAATAGTGGCAAAACCTTCTAACGTAATGAGAGCAAAATTTGAGTAACAGTGCAAACCCTATGGCGAAACATAAATAAAAAAATTGACTGTCAGAAATATATTAACAAGCATTATAGTATAATCTAATTGAACTGCCTATCCATACATTTGTACAACTCCCTTGAAGTGATATTTCACAAAAAACAGCGCTATACAAATTATACAATAAAAATTCTCATTATGAAAAAAAATTCTAATTTACTACTTTCATCGATGGTTTTTGTAGCAACTTGTATATTGGATACTAACTGATGTGTACCCGGCCTTGTTCGGGATTTTAAAATTTATTTTTTAAATTATGAAATTGTGAATTCTTGTTTGTCGTTTGGGTGCCATAATTTATTTCAATATTTTGTTTCATTCCAACCATTTTTTTTTTAAATATATCTAAATAATAAAGTTTTTATGTAGGTTCCTACTTGTGTTTTCAATTTTGAAAATATTCTACTCGAACAAACCATCTTCTTTTTAATATGTAATCTCTGGCTAACCAGAGTGACTCAATACAACATGGCATGTTCAATGGTTTTTCATACTAATTTTTAAACGTTATAGTAACAGTTTTACACATTGAATTAAATTAAAACTACTCTCTAATCCTTCTAAGCAATACAAAGAACAAACTGTGTTCAATTCAGCAAACTGGGCTGAGTAATTTTAAAGAAAATCAAGGAAAGATTTTTGTGGTTTTGGTAAATACGTTTTTACAAAAAAAATGGAAGACAACCTCTGCCTAGATTTGTAAATTCCAAAACAAAAAAGCAATGTTTCAAAAGTCCTGGAAGTTCAGTAATGGCAAAAACACGATGGTTATTTTTTTGTACACCTAGAAATAAACAGTTTTTGGTTTATTTCTGTTCTTAAAAGTGGCTTTACAGTTACGTATCAACTTTTTTCGCCTGCAGCAATTTGTTTAGATCAACCTTCACACACGTCGTGTGTTTGAATATTTGAATAATCCAGTTTTTAAGGAGGAAAATTCCCACTCCATTCAAGAACAGGCCATTTAGATTGAGGTATCAAACAAGCCATTACAATTGTTGCGCCATTGAGTTAAAGCAATATGTAAATCTGGTATATGTAAATCGCCAATTAAACCTCACTCATTTGTCCATAAATGCTGCCTCAATTTCATTCTGATATGTTATGTGTCGTTGATTTGCATTTGATTCAAGTGTTCTGCCGAACAGATTAGTATGATTCATTGGAGACGCATGCTGAAATAATGTGATGCACATTTATATGTCGAATTAAAAAAAACTGTGAAAAAAAAAGATTTGATAATAAACGGTGAGCCACCGGATAGCGGAAATAAACTGAATTGTAATGTTTTCTATAAAAAAACTAATTTAAACATTAAAAACTCCTCTGGTAGGTGGATTGGTAGGTACTTACTGCCTGCTATTTGTCTACTGTCCCAACTGCTCCCAACAGTCTGGAGAAAAAGAGACGATGGCATCCCCAATTGTGGTATATTGTGGGGCTGAAGGTGGTGATGAGGAGAAGTAGATAAGGTGACGTTGGAAAAGTACCTGGCTGTTCAGATCTGATCACTAACTAACTAACTAACCATCACGTCATTTTTTCCGCAGGGGTAGGCAGAAGGGACGGACCGCCAATCAACTCGATATTAGCATACATTTCTTGCTCCATTCACATTCATACATCGTCTAATATATTCTCTTCTATTATTCCGACTTCTGACATGGCCCGACTTACGCATTTGATTCAGTTGATCATGCCATGTCTTCCTCAGCCATCCCCGGCGTCTTCTACCATTCACATTTGTGTCATATATTCTTCTTACACTCCTTTCTTCGTTCATTCGGTCTATATGCCCCAACCACCTAAGCGTCCCTTTCTTAATCTTACTCATTACGTTTACTCATCAGCCTTGCATTCTTAATGAATCTCAATATTTGTATGTACGAGTATATCTGATCACCAAACACAGTAAAAGCCATTTCAAGCGACGTTTCGATTCTGAATGGTGGTCTTTCACAATGGCGATACTGAAAGTATCTATAAGATAAATCACTCAAATAAAATTTACTTGCGCACGCAAGGATTTGAACACCTGACCTCCGGTACTCTTTCATAGTTACGGTTGCAAATTTGAAGAAAAAATGTAATGTGACGGTATTTTAAAAATAAATGTCAATTTGTACTTGACAACTTCGTGTGTTTGGTTTTGCTATTTAATAGAAGTGCAATAAGGGTTGTAATAAACGCATATTATATACATATATTATATTCAATAGACATATTATTACTTTATCGATACTGTGAAAACATTATTTATGCATGACTCAATAAAGATGAATTATTTTAAAACCATGCTTTACCGTTGAATTTTTATAACAAGTGCCATTTTGTTCACACTGTGAAATGTAAGATCTGTTTAGTGTTTTATAAATAGTAAATATATTAATATGATACCAATAACCAATAATTGGTAAGCCAATATTGAATTAAGTTACGTTTCCACTTCATCTATTCCATGATCTATTTCATGTATCAGAGAGAATAGGATTATATGTGCAATGGAATAGAAGACCATTGTTAAATCGACTTTCATTGTATTCTATTTAAAAGAGATATGTTCAATAAAAAAATATTTTTTCTATCGAAGATTTAAAAAAGAATAGGATTAGAGAAATTGTGAATGCGCTTCAATTCCTGTCTATCATAGAAAGGTTTGTTCTATAATATAGACCACGGAATGGATTAGGTGGGAACCCAGCATTACTGTAAAGATCTATTAACATCTACCAGCACCGCACAGTGCGGAACAGTACAGTGCAGATACGACTGCATTAGTTGCTTACATTATCTATGAACACATTCATATTACAGCGTACGTAAGCGTTACATATCCGCGTATGCATAGGCCAGCGCCGGAGATTATCGACAATAATATTTTGGCGGTGCTGGCGGCTGCTGGTGACGTCTGCGCCTGCGCAGTTGGTATGAACACATCACCGTTAGCATCACCATCATGACGTTACCGTCAGTTGATGTCAATATTGCTAAAACTAAGAAGACGAACAACGAAGAATTGATTGATTTGGTGAGGGAATATACGAGTAGGTTATAAAATAATCAATATGGGAATAGGTTTATAAAATCGTCAAAAATGTTGTGTCGAACGCTAACGATCAGTTGACAGTCGTACTCGTGCTGTGTCTGTGCTTTGCTGCACGGTGTAGTGTGAATACTCGCGTCTGTGCCGTGCCTGCGTTGTACTGCTCTGCACTGCGCGGTGCTGGTAGATGTGTATAAACCTTAATACTGTTAAATTTTGTTGTGAAAAAATTTAAGAACATATTTTTTTAGATACACATATTATAGAATTGTGTTTTGGTTCAAACGGTTGTCTCTAAACTGAAACAAAGTATTAGAAATATGTATTTAAAAAAAATATATTGATTTCGTTTGTTTGAAAATTTCTAATTGATTTCTATAAGAAATATATTTACAAAAATAATATCATATTAATTGTATATTTGGTTTCGCGATAAGTAAGCAGCTATGTTTAATTCTATAAAACATGCTTGTACATTATATACAATACCCACGTCCTATGTCTTATATAATATTTTTTGATAAATATAAATACATATATATTTTTTTATGATTTTGCTTTGTACGTACTACAAATTTTATAGAAGCCTGATAGCTCTAATTGTTATAATGTTTATATTTGATATGTTTTCTGAAATCTCTGTTGGTATTTCAAAAATAAAATTATATTTTATAACGAATGGTGTTTTCTTTTACTTCTTACTTACTGTCTATTTGATTATTCTTATTAAGTATAAGAGTGTTATAGAACAAATTGTACAAATATTATTATGTGCATATATTGAAAAAAAATTATTCTCATTGCATCTAATAATATTTTAAGCATCTGGAGGATCTTTTTTTATTTTATCAAACCTAAGACATGCTCGTAAGTGACAAAGTTATTTTGGTAGTCATATGGCAGAAGGTTTCATCTGCAATCTTTTCCGTTTTCAAGTTTTATTGTTTTGTTTGCACCATGATATGAGGCAAAAGAGTTATATATAAAATCACAAAAAATTGCTGATGTCAAAAGAGCCCATTTTCAATATTTTATTTAAAATCTCTATTAAATTCATAGAGAAAATAATTATTTTTGAAAGCCTAATAGACAACACATACAGGGCTATATAAATTCGGTGAAAACGAGAGAATTGGCTTAATATGTCGGTTGGAGGACCTAAAAATATTTACATTAACAGATATACTGCCATATTTATGACTACCGAGTTACATTTGTTAAATCTTGCTGAGTTTTCATTAGTATTAGATCGTCGCCACAACACAAACAGGCGTATCTCATATTTAACAACTTTCCAGGAGAGCCAAAAAAAATGTTTTTTTTTAACCGGATTCTTTTACATTTTACTGCATATTTCAACAGGGTGGAAAAATGCGTAATTAAAACCATGTTAACGAAGAATGTAATACAATGTTTAAGAATCCGATAAAAAAAGCTGTTTTTCGACTCTCCTGGAAAGTTGTTAAGTCGTATATGAGATACGCCTGTTTGTGTTTTTGCTGAATATGAGATACACCTGTTTGTGATGTGATTAAAAAACACTGGATGGGTGGTTTTAATCCTAGAACAAACATTTTCAGACGAACAAAGGCTTAAAGTGGTTTCAATCAAAATTATAAAAGGCGATAACACTCTAGTATCTACGATGACTGTTAATGGAAGTGGTAAATAGAATATACAAGTAGGTAACGTATGAGAAAGTGGTTGCTCCAGTGGAAGCTACGTAAAAACCGACCGAGGAAAAGGTTGACTGACTGCGTTGAAAGAAAATTGAAGTCGGATTGAAGAAGAATAGTGAGGGATGGAAACCGAGAAGTATATTTGTGGAAAATGTCAAATCTCACCCTGAGATAAAGCTTGATAGTGAAGATGACGTTCATTGTTTACATAATAGACTGTATAGATTGAAAATATGTAATACGGAGACTTGTTTTTGAGCTAACTTTTATTTTCAAAATTGTTAATGGTTTTATGGACAGCCCTGATATAGTCAGCTTAATTAAATTTAATATTCCAACATAATATTGTCGTTAAAAAAAACTCTTGTACCTAGACTTCACGCAGAAGGTATACATTTTCAGATATAGTAGATATGTTCAACCGCTCGAAATACAAATACAAACAGGCGATTATTGCATACATCCTCAAAAATTATTAATCATTAATTATTAATTAAAAATTATTAATGTCTCTAGAGTATCAGTATCAGTGAATGTGAGGTATGTTTGAATATTCGTGTCTGTAGCTAATTATTTGAAGTGGTAATTACAATGTATTTGTTCGTGAAACAAATTAAATATTTAGTGGTAGTATTTCATGAAGGCTATCTATTTTATCTATCTATCTACTGTGATGTGTTTTGAATCTGTGTTACTATTGTAATTAACTAAATATGTTAAAATCCATTTAGGGCTTATATAATATAATTAATAACCCCAATCGATCCCCATAACGCATGTATTGTGAAGTATGAAGCCCTACATTGATTATTGCATTTAATGCAAATGGTGCATGGTGCATGGCACACGGTGTGCAACATGATCCGGGAAGCCAGTCTGTAAGTACAGCCTTCATCGTGATCCTCGGGGCATTTCAGCATCGGCATCGCCTTCAACACGCGTCGTATTAAAGGAGATGAATTCTGCAACTCAGACCCTATAAATCAGCTTGAAATTCATATTTATACGATGTAAAGTGGGGTGGATGTAGAAACGGAATATTATTTTTTTACACTAAGAAATAAACTATTTTTTCTCTCTTTTGATTTCGATGGAAAAATGAGTGACTTGAAATATTGAAAAGGGGAAAAACTGTGATAGAGATTTAAAAATCCATTAAAAAATATTTTAAGTGATTCCGCATTATTTACCATGATTATTCCCGAAGACAGTGAATCTATAACATTACCCTTTAAAGGTTTGTTAATAAAAAAAAATTAATTCCAGAAAAAAGAAAATTGCACTCTCACTTACTTAACTAGTTAAATTACCTAAATAAATACCTTGCAATTTATTTTTAAATGCACTTAGATTTTTTCTCTTTTAATTTTGCCAGGAAGGCAATCATTTAAATTTCCTCCCCCCGTAGCTAATGGATTGCTTCGAAGGAAGCAGGAGAGGTGAAGCAGAACCGGTAGAAGGGGAATCGATAATACCTATTTACTATTCATACTTGGTCACTAAACATAGCCATATCAAGCGACTTAAATCCAGCACAAACATACCACGTAATTATTTATTTGTTAAAATTATTTTGCATTTACCTGTTTTCTTTGTTGTCGTTTTTTATTTTATTTACGTACTACATACTTTTAATATTATAAGTTAAACTTCGCGGTAAAGGTAGTGATTTCGTGCCTTAGATTCTTTGTATTGTAACTAGGTACATGTTTGATGTTTCCATGCTTTGAAACTCAATGTTAAATAATAATAATATGAATACACTAATGATACTACTACTAGATATAATTATCTTATTTATAAAAAAAAATATAATACTTACATAATGTTACCTATGAAATCATATAAAATCCATATGAAATCCCAATAAGGCGTTAATAAAATAAATAAGTAAATTCCATATTAGTAAATTACTTTGTATTCATCATTTTATTAATATACGCAGTTATATATAGTTATTTTTAATAAATAAAAAATATCTTTTAAGAATAGCCGTCTCTTGAATTTATCTTCATATTAATATTAATAAAAAAAAATCTTTTTTTTATATCTAATATAAATTTGTGATTCAATGTTTTATAATTTTTTTTATTAACATTTTTGATCTATTACTTACCTACTTTAATCAATTTTTGTTTATGTTCATAATTTTTCTATTTCTTATATCATCGTGTTCTATTTTTATCATTTGTCTATTCTTGAAATTTTTATTTTTTTAATATTCTATATATTCCTGATGAAAAAAGCATCTGAGTATATTAAAAAAAGTGGTGAATACAAAGTAATTTTTAATGAATTTATTTATAATGATGCCACAAAGTGAATACCAATTTTTTGAAGAAATTATGAAAGCGATATTATTACTTTGATTTGTAAATACTTCATTGTTAAATACACATAATTCTGAAGCGATGTTGTTTTTGTCGTTGTGTTGGCACTACCACGTAAGTTAACGAAAAACAAAACCAAAAGTACACAAAATTTTGTAGACATTCGTACATCTGTAATTTATACAAACTTTCCTGATGCCATTTAAAGGCGATGTAATGATAAATAATGTAGCTGTTCGCAAATAAAATCAACGAATAAGAAATTTTGAACCTCGTCGCAACTCACCCCACGCCACACTTTTTGCATGTCGAGTTAATTAATGGTTCTTTGTAATATTGTCAAAACAGCGTACGGAGGAGACGTTGGACATCTTGCCATCTTACGATCTCGGTGCAGCCCCCTGTAGATTACCATACTCATGCAGTATCAGTGCATTCGCTGGCAGCAAGTGTCTGAGTCGGCCAGACACTAAATAAGATGCGAGCCTGACCCAATTCGAGACCTCAGATAAATCGCTTGAGGATGTTTCTCACTTTAGCCATGGAGTTTCTCTAATTATGGAATTAATGTACTTGTCGTTTTTATATTACCTTTTTATTATTATGAAAAAGAGTAAAAACCTCATGTCTTTCCATTTAAGGGGAAGCTATCATAATTCTGAAAATGTAACTATACTTGTATTCTGAGAGATTTCTGTTGCTTTCTTAATCGCTAGTCCAATCCAATGATAATAATTAAACTTTTACATCTCATATATAAAAATCTTTATTAAATTAATTTTTTTATTGTAATTACTTATTGAAGCTTATAAACCTGATTTTAATATTTTTTAATAATTAAAGATAATATTAACAAATCTCAAAAGAAATATAAAACTGAAAATAAAAAGGTAATGGTTGCATCTGGACTTGAACCCAGGGCCTTTCAATCTATCCGGGACCTGCGCTCTAACCAATTGAGCGAATGTCACCGCATTGTACATAGTTATTTTAATCGATATCATACTTCAACGTGAGAACTGTTAATATCATCTTCATTTAATTCCCCATACATGTGTGACTGTTATCTTTCTATATTGACTGCAAGATTGTACCGGAATTTGTTTGCAATCAGGTAGCGTCTCGGATATACCTGTCTGAACTTTATTTATAAAAGACATCTATCGATTTTTTCTACAAAAGTCTAGGATTAATATTAATTTTTATTGAAATAATATTTATTTATTTATGAACATCCCTTACGCCTGTTCTAGAATGAGTTTTGTAGTCCATTAATCTTTACCATCAATATTAGAACACCCGTTACTGCTGTCCTATAAATGGAAACCCGATTTAAAAATACTTTAGAAATGACCACTCCCAAACTCCTTTGATCAAAACACGGAATCACAGATTTTGAGATAAACACTACAACATCTCATAAATAAAGTGAACCCCTGATCCAAAATGAATTGTAACAAAAGGCAGTTGATATATTTGTATATTAATGTATATTTGTAAATTTGCCTTTGTTGTAAATTATTTGGAATTGTACTAAGACATTATTATTGCTAAATTTATTTGTTAGACATATTAAATATTTAGTTGTTATATTTCGTGAAAGCTATCTATTCTATGTACCTTCTGCGATATGTTTTGCACCTTTGTTTCTATTGTAATTTGAATTCTATAACAAAATATGTAAAAGCCCATATAGGGAGTATACATTACAATAAATAAATGTTAATTAGAATCCACATAAATCAAAACGTATTTATCTAATTTTATACAGAAAGCTCTGTGAGGAAAGCACTCCAACTGTCAATTTATCCTTGAAATAAAAACTCGAACACAGTCGATAAAACGCTTGCTAACTCCATTGCAAAGATCGCTACAAAAACTAGCCCGCTGAGAATTGCATACAATGATCGGAAAAAAATGCTGAGACGAAGATTGAAGAAATATCATTTGTTGAGATGAAATCGATCACAGGTCTCGTTAGCCCGTCGGGCTGGCGTCGAATGATGGTCCACGGCACATCTAACTCTTTTGTCGGAGGCTGCGGGAGTGTGTGTAAAGAATCGATAAACTAAATAAATAGCATTATGCCGCAGTGAGATATAAATCACGAGGTTGGCAGTTGACACTTCACACGAACTGAATTGCAGATATGGAAGAAATTTCCAATGACCGCCGTACCTGTCTGACATTTGATAGCAGACAAACATTGAAGGCGCGGAAATCGTTTAAAAGGTTTTAAATGGTAACACAAAGATTGCACATAGGAAAATCAAAGCAAGTTTAAAAAATCACAAAGCATGTTTTTAACTATAATCAAACGGTGTAAAAAAATAAGTGGTAATTTCCAAAAGGAGATGATTCTACATCTCATATTCTTAGACAATCTTGGTTTCAAACTTTTTTTATTACTTAAAGTTTGCAATAAAAATAATTACTTGAAAAGGTGATTTTATAATTTTATGACATATTTGTTTATCAAAATAACTATGTATTCGTATTCACAGATCAAAATGACTTTTTTTTAAAAGTTACAATTTAAAAATGATGTTCTTCTTTTGGACTCTATTGTTTGCTAATAAACTGTAAAACTAGAATGGCAATAATAACCACAAATCAGAACGTACATGGTTATAATTGTTTCAAAATCGTCATAAATCTACAAAAATGTTGTTTAAATAGGTACGAAAATAATAATAACTATTAACAGACCATACTACGTACAATACTCTCAACAGTTCGTTTGTAAACATCTTCTAAGTTGGACACTGGTTTCCTTGCTGGAAATCCTGCTGAATAGCGATGAGATACGCTTTCATCGTTCAGCTGTTTATCGGTTTCTTTATTTTAAAAATAAAATTATTTTAATACCTTACTGAAGCTTATAAACCGTATTAATCTAATACCTTTTTATTTTCTTTGTTTTTTTTAGGTTTCGTGTTTCATTTAGGATTGGTTAATATTATCTTCTTCGATGATTAAATATTAATTAATATCTAACGTATAAATAGTGATATAATGCGTATTTCTGACAACCAACAACAAAATGTCAAATACCTTGGTGTTGCCATATCAACGATAGTTTGTAGTTAAAAATAATTAACATCTAGAATATTCTACCAAGTATGCGTGTATTTATAAAAATATTCAAAGAAAAGCTTTAAAATCAATAAATAAAGTGAACGCAAAAAGAGTGTTATTGTAGTGTATATTATATAATTTTATTCATATTATCCCTTATGTTATAATCAGTGTTGAAACCTTATGTATGTAGCTTTATTTATGTATCACTATTATTTTCTTATCATTATTTACTTATTACATTAACTTTTTTTTTACCTTCTTATTATTATTTACTTATTACTCATATCACTATTACTTTCTTATGATTATTTACTTATTACATTAACTTTTTTTTTTTACCTTCTTATTATTATTTACTTATTACTATTTACATTATTTTATTTACATATTATTATTTACCTATTTTTATTATTTTGTACTTATTAGTACTCACTCAATATTATATATGTATTATTATATTCTTATTGCTATTTACTGATTACTATTTACTTATTATTATTTAATTTTTATTATTTATTTATTATTATTTACTTATTAATGTTTTCTTATTTTTGTTAACGTATTATTTTTTACTTATTAATGTTTTCTTATTTTTGTTCATGTATTATTATTTACTTATTAATGTTTTCTTATTTTTGTTCATGTATTATTATTTACTTATTAATGTTTTCTTATTTTTGTTCATGTATTATTATTTACTTATTACTATTTACTGATTATTATTATTAAATTGTAAAACCGCTCATCTCAACACAGGACTGTCCTAATGAGATGAGTGGCTTATATTTTTGTTTTTGTTTTTTAAATTTAATAATAAATAAACAAATAAATAGAGAGTGAATTGGCAAAAACTCTGGAAAAATGAGCTTTGGAATTTTGTTCTGCTCGAGGAGTACAACGAAATTTGCACAGGTTTTTCTATCGGGGCAACGCGATTCGAGTTCCGGAAGGGATTAGAGAGTAGTTTGAATGAAATGTAAAACTATTGCTATAATGTTTTAAAATCAGTGTGAAAAAACATTGAACCCGCCATTTTGTAATACCGAGGTTAGCCTATAGATATACCACTCTGGTTAGCCACAGATTACAAATTCAAAAGAAGAAGATTTGTCCGGGTAGAATATTTTCAAAATGGAAATCACAAGTAGGTACCCACTTAATAACTTTAGTATTTACTTTCGCTGTCAAATCAACGATGGCACCCAAACGACAAGCAAGAATTCACAACATCATAACTTTATTAAAAAATAGAATAAAAATCCCCTGCAAGGCCGGGTAAACATCAGCTAGTCGTAAATTATTTATTTATTTTAGTACATAAAACAGGCAATATTCCCATAACTTACATAGATGAATGTTTAAACAGTAATAATAATTAAGAAGTATAATAAACAACAATTACTATCTGACAAAAATGATACTACAGCAAAGTACAAACAAGTGAAAGATCAAAAAAATATTATAAGTAGGTGTATAAACTAACTCCTTATTGTCACCTGTGCTGATGGTACACTGTTAATAAAAGTAGTCAAAAAGGCAAAGTTAAGCTCGGGGAAAGAGAGTAGTAAAGTTAACTAAGACATATAATAATCCATATATTAATACAGGCAAATTATTTGGAATTGGTAATTTAAAAAAAACCAACTATTCCGGGAAGCATGCAGGTACCCTTCCCTCGTGGGCTTGGTGAGTGAACATAATTCAATGCATTTGAAAGCTTTTTATTTTGGCAAAGGGTTCATCTTGCGTAATTTATTTCGATGCATATAGATTGTCCATTGTCCGAGTCATCTCGGTAGAAAGATGAGCTGCGAATATTGATAAGTTTTCGTGTGAAAGAATCGTTGGAAGTATTCGGTGTTTTGTGACATTTGCATTGTTCGGCTTCTTGTTGAATATCGGCAAATACCTGCGTTTAAATTGGATAAGTGCTCCAGAAAGCTGCATTATATAACTCGTCCCCTTTGTGTTGGATATTTTATTGCAGTCAGAATATGTTAATTTGATAAATATTTTGATTGGTAGATAAAAGGTTTTTTTTATTTATGTGATGTCCTCTCGAGAATCTCAACTGCCCGCGGAGTCCGTGAAACTACAGCACAGAAATCTTGCTGATAATGAAGTGCAAGCATTTTCAATCTGGTTAAATAACAACAAAAAAACTTTGTCTACACGCCTTTTTAGAAATCTAAATAGTGTATAATTAATAATAACTACTTTGATTACACCAGTTTTTTAAATATCAACTTGTCGACCCCTTGGAATAACAAGGTTCCATCTGACATAGCAATGTCATGCGATAATGTACTCTAAGGAGAGCAACTTTAAGGTTCATTATCGCATAACATTGCCGTGTCAGATGGAACCTTTTTATTCCAAGGGGTCGATGTTTCAGAAGCAAAGCTTCCCTGATCCAGATAAACAATATACTTGTAAACTGATGAGGGAAGCTTTGTTTCTAAAACATGTAGATAAATATATATAAATATTAAAAACAGTAGGGTAAGCAAAGTATATTTTTTTTAATTATATCAAGAATGACAAGACAAAATAATTACACACGTTACTCAAATTTAATTACAATAAAGATATTATTATTATTTTTATTAACAAAATTAATAATATTACCTGCATAATTATCCAGTTCTATATGCTTTCATGAGTTAAAATATCAGATAGGTCATGGGTACACGGTATACTGGATTCAGAAATTATAAGACTACCTGATGTGTACCCGGCCTTGCTCAGGATTAAAAAAAAACTTTTTAATGATGTTATTAGATGCGAATTCTCGCTTGTCGTTTGGGTGCCATAATTGATTTAACAGCGAAAGTAATGCTCAATGACGATTTTACTATCTCTAAACAAAGAAACCAAGAAAAATTAATTTGAAATTTCATTCCAAATATTTATTTTTTCAAAATATATCTAAATAATAAAGTTTTTAAGTATGTACTTACTTGTGTTTTCTATTTTGAAAATATTCTACCCAAACATACCTTCTTCTTATGAATATGTAATCTGTGGCTAATCAGAGTGGTATATCTATAGGCTCACCTCAATAAAACATGGCAGGTTCAATGTTTTTGATACTAATTTTAATATTACTTCCCTCCCTCTTAAACTGCTCCTTCCTTGCCCCCAGTTGATGTTCTGTCTCTCTCTTCTAATTTTCTTTTAAATACCATGTATTTCTGTATTATGTTCAATATATTTTTATTCACCCCTGAGGACGGTTCAAGTCGAACCGAAACCGGTTGGATGAAGAAATAATAAAGTGGAATTGAAACAAAATTATTTTATTTAATTTATTATAATTATGTGTTCCCACAAAGTGTTTGCTAAATGTAAATATCTATTTCTAATACGTTATAGCAACAGTTTTACGTATTCACACTACTCTCTAAACCTTCCCGACATTAATAAGAACAAACTGTGGTATTGTCAGCGAAACCGTTTGAGTAATTTTTATGAAAATCGAGGACAGATATATAAACATTAATTGTTATGTATTGATAGATAGATAGAGCGATATATAGATAGTACAATACGTAAAACACGTTACGTCAACTATCAATATAGAAGAATGACTTATAATAAAGCCGAGTGAATGTGAAATAGACTAAAACATGACAGATGTAAGAGCTTATTGTAATCATAAATAATGTGTAGATGTAAGTACTGTTCATTGAAATACATCACACAAGGTGATATTTTCACCAGTTTTAAATTGTGCCAGATAATATAAAAAACGAATTAATTTAACTCTATAAATTAAAAATATACTTTGTATTTACCACTTTAATTAAAATATATAAATATTTCTCTACATGTTTCGATAGCAATGCTATCATCTTCAGGAATAAATGAATACATATAAAATAAAATTAAATTAGAAATATTTATATATTTTAATTAAAGTGGTAAATACAAAGTATATTTTTAATTTATATAATTAATAATGCCACAAAGTTACCAAATATTTGAAGAAATTATAATTTAACTCTTATTTGTTATTATATGTTTGCATACAATTCTACAGTTTTATTCCGAGCTTGATGAAATTTTGCACAGTTGACTTTCGAAACAAGAGGAAGTTCAATGTCTATTCCCCTTTCCTATTCCTCAAAGAAGAATTTTAATAATAGATGTGCCCATCGCATAATTGTCACTATTATTATCAGTTTGACCTTTCTAATTACCAATTCATCCTGATAATTAGTGTTTTCGTCATGTAATATACCTTCTTTACAAATAATCGTTAGATTTACCCATCGCTTTACAGCACAGTGAAAGGGATGGATTAATACGACCGTCACTCCTGGAGCACTGACCCCACTATATTTCTACCCACCCTTAATACCTTTTTCCTTCCCACAACTTCCTTTCCTTCCTTTTCTTAAAAAGGCCCCCCACACAGGATCCGGAAAGATGACATGCACCCTGAGAGAATGTATTTTCATCAGGGCCCTTTATTTCGTAGAATTTACCCATGAAATACGCAATCGTCCGCGTATCTGCAACGTCAAAATAATAATTTCTCTTAATGTAATTAGCTCTTTTGGGGAAACTACTCATGGTGGATGTGAACTGTTTTTATAAAAACATAAACACATTTTACAAATACATCATTTTGCCAAAAAAACAACAAAATTAATACGAAAAAGGGCTCAGCCGGTGCACGGCCGGCCCCGTGCAAGTGTGCCTCGGCACACTACGGAAGTATCAGATCGCGGACACTCGGCGTTCGAAAGGTATTATACTAAACTATTTTTTTAGTAGCTGAAAGCCAACCTGTGGGCTTCTGTATCAAAGTATACAATGATTTCTAATATTATTTAACCATAATATTAATATAAGTATCGCCACCAGTCACTTTTCATACCTTTGTTTTATGGATGTATTGTATAATACACTGCAGGTGATCCAATAAAAATATTTCAAATTTCAATCTGGTAAACAATAAACATACCAAACAAACAAAATTTAACCACTTTAACAAAAGGCTGGCTTCAGATACACATCAAGATTCCATCAAACAGATTGAGAAATTGATGATTTTATGAAACTGCGTGATTTTTAAATGAATTCGTTTCAAGAATATTGATCTAAATATATACTTTGACATGCTTCTGTGTCTTCAAATAATTGATGGATGATCTCTTAATAAATCCAAAACGCACATTCTTAAGAGGAACGGCTGCGTGGTCTGTTTCATACAAAACTTAATTTTGGAATTAAGACCGAAGTACTCACCTAAACCGAATGATTTTTTTTTATCATCAAAAGGTATAGCATCTAGTACGGAATAGAAATATAATTTTTTTTTAACCCACAAAATATAGGCCATTGAAAAAATCGAATTTTAGCGGTTATTAACAAGTTGAGATTAAAAAAAATATATCCCGTTAAAATTTAATAAAAAGCGATAACATAAGCATTATGAAGAGTCCCAACTGCTCCCAACCGTCTGGAGCCAGTGAGACTATGGCATCCCCAATTGGGGAAGGTTGTTAAGCTGATGGTATTGGGGTGGGGAAGGAGAAGGGGAAGAGGAAGGTGGGGAAATACCTGGCTATTCAGATCTGGTCACCAAACCAAGTCATTTCAAGCAAAGTTTCAATTTTGAATGGTGGTCTTTCATCAGGGCGATACTGAGAGTATCATCCACTCTGGAACTTGCGCAAATATACCACATATTATTTTTTAATTAATTAATTGTGAAACAACACAAATTAATTTAAAAAAAATTACTTTCGCACGCCGGGATTTGAACCCGCGACCTTCGGATTCTTAGTCGAGAGCCTTACCCCTCGATCATGGAGGCCGGCCGTTTACATATCAAATACGACAATTTGAAAAAAAAAACCATAAACTCGCGAATAATTTTTAAACTTGGCTCTAAAATCATGAAAAAGTGATTTTTTAATGGTCTTTATTTCATAATTTAAAACAAAAATAATAAAAAAATACTTCTAATTCATACTAGATAATTACTATATCTTTAATTTAAAAAATATAATTCTGTTTGGGTGGGTATTTTGGTTTCAAATCCATAATTAAATTTTGCATAAAACAGGGCGCGCAGCCATTCCTCTTAAGCTATGAAGAAACGTAAGTGAGCACGAAAATAAGACATAGTTTTTATGAACGATAGAGTCGATGTATCTCCACAGTTTCTCTCGCTGGATGTAACATACCATCAGCTGGGAGACATGCACATGTACATTATCTCTTTAAAAAATTACATATCAGAGATATAACGATGACTCAATCTGTTGTGAAATGAAACGATATGTAATATAACCTTGCTGATAAAGTAACATGTAAAATCACGTGCTTTTGACGGGTTACATTGCAGAAAAGTTGTTAAAAGCAGATCAAAGAATACAAGGCGAACAGATTTTTAAAAAATGCATTTATACTTGAGTAAAGTATTTTTAGATGTCCGTTGCTCGTGCACACTGAAATAAATATATTGCGTTTTAGGTGTTTGATATTTAATGTATTGTAATTTTTTTGTGTATAGTGACAGGGAATATTTCTCCCTCTTACTGCGTCAACGTGGTTAGAGGTGTATAAATGTGGAGATAATCTTTCTCTACCCAGTGAGCGGGCTGCCTATTTCTAGTGTAGGGCTTTTATTTATTTTTATTTAAAAGAATTTTAAACTGTGTTTTATGTGCGAGCGGCACTTGCTGAAGGCAATCTTATATTTAATTCCGCTCACTAAGGTAATGGAGGGTATTATGTAGGTACCTATCAGAATCGTTATTTATAGCAGTTATCGGTAAATATTTGAAGTTGGGAAGAAAAATACTTCCAAATTCATAAAAACAAAATAAAAAATATAAAGATATACGGAAATAAAAGAACCTAACAATCTGCTCTTTAAATATCCATTTTATGCAACATTAAAAATGGCGTTAATTCTTCTTCAATGTTTACGCATTTTATACGAAGAAAGCAAAAAAATGAAGTGCATCATTTAAATGCAAATATTTTTTATTTATTTGTATGAATGGGCGAGTGCTTTGATTTGTAAATAAATATGAGTTTTTCTACGGGAAATATTTACTCGGTTATATTTGTCGTGAAAATAGAGATAAATTCATGTCAGATAGAAAGAAAAGATAAGGATGTGCAATAAGGAATCAAATCCTTGGGTAGACTCTTTATGAGATGTTTATAAAAACAAATACCTAAAATATTAGTAGTAATCACTTTGTGGTTTGACATCATATTTATATTTTTTGTAATATATCTATTTGTCTCACTATATATGTAAATATATGTACAGTATATACGAAAACTCTGTATTATTCTTTAGTTATTTTATTTGCCCTGACGAAGATTTATCTAAGCGAAACCGGTTTGGCGTAAAAATAGAGTAAATTCGTGGTTTGTAAGAAAGTGTTTTTTTTATGATTTATTTAATAAATACGTAAAACTCCATTCACAACCGTATTGTGCTACGGTTGTCGAGATTGCCTCAATTGACAAGAGATGGATCACGATTACATAACAAAACCGCTATATTGGCAATGAGGTATATAAATAAAGTCTACGTTCGTTGCAAAATCAGTGAAAAATATTGTTCCCGCGCGTGAAGGAGGAAGGGAGGTGAAGCGGCTGTCGATGTCGCCCGAATCTTTCCGACAGTCAACGAACTCAATGGACGGAGTCCGCGGCAAGGAGCATTTGGGTTACCGGCGTGCCTACTTCAGATGCTCTTTGAGTTTTTAACATTAAAAAGACAATTTACACGAAAATTGATTATGTTAAAACTGATGAAAGCTTACACCATTGCTATTTCTATCTTTTCCAGAACGACATGTCCAGTAATGTAGGCATTTTTCAGTTATTATTGGAGATCCATATCCAGCGAGCGCTTGTAATCGACTGAATCCCGTGTTATCTCTATGATGCCAATTGTCCGCATGTTGTTACTTATATTTCGAACGACGTATACAAATTTAGAAAATATTACGTGACGCTTATGTGATATGCGCATGCTCAATGTGAATTCGAACTTGCGCCATCTGTTGAGTAGAATTTGAAGTCTCATGAAATAGTGCGCTCTTGCCATGTGCTTGATTACTGATATCCCTCACGAAACATAGTTTTTTTTTGACAAATTTCGGTATAGGTCAACGTCGCAATACTTTTATACTTCATCATCAAACTTGTGTAAAGGGAGTATGTATTAAAGTGATATTTGTTGTGAAGTCGTTTTAAGATTGCTTGAATAAAGAAACACCTTAAATATAGGTACCATGTAAAATTCAAAGAAAACTGTGATTAATATCATAGGCATAGACGTACGAACAAAATTATGGCAAACGTTATTTGCTAGAAACCTTTTTTTTATGGGATTATCTGCTCTATTGGAACCTTGGTAAAAATAATATAGGCACACCGACAGAAGAAAAACTGCTTTACTTGATAATAGCACATGAAGGTTCATATCTGTATTCCGGATATAGTACAAAAGTTAGGGATTTATGTTCCTGACAATTTGGCAAGGGTGAGATGGCACAGGACTTTTGTGGTTCTGAGATCTAGAACTAACCTACCATTGGTAATGCCTATCGTTCTCCTATTAAATAAAGTAACCCCTGATATAGATATTTTTCAATTGAATGTTAAAAACTTTGAAAAACTCACTAACATTTATCTTTATATAGTGTAGGTATATTTATTATCGGTTATAATTACTGTTAATCTGAATTTAATATGAAATAAATGTGCAATGAAAAATTTCCCACGTCAAATGTGTTTATTTTTATATTTTATGTGAATACTGCGTAAGAGTCCCAACTTCTCCCAACCGTCTGAAATCAGTGAGACTATGGCATCCCCAATTGGGGAATGTTGTGAGGCAAGGAAGGTGAGGAAATACCCGGCTATTCAGATCTGGTTTCCAAACACGGCTAAAGCCATTTCAAACAACGTTTCAATTGAAAGTATCTTCTGCTCTAGAATGTGCGCAAATATACTATGTATTATTTTAAATAACTTGCTTGTGAAACAACACAAATTAATTAAGTAAAATTTACTTCCCCACTCCGGGTTTTGAATCCGTGACCATTAGAGCTTTACCCCTCGACCACGGAGGCTATCCGCCAATATCGGCAGTACAAAGGTGTTAAGTAACTTTTTCGGAATGAACAATTTGGAACTTCTTAGTTTACTTTAGTTAGTGCAGGAAAATATATAATCATCCTTAATACATCAATTTCATAGTCCCAAAAGCCCTTAAACCTTTTCCTCTTGTCTTGTTTTCTTCAATTTTTAACTAATTACTGATAATCATCGTCACAAGCATCAAATAATATTCTCAAGCCACTTGGTTAACCAAATAACCGTTTAATTTTAATAATCGTCCTGATCGCCCGTAATAATTCGATGATCTGACATCTTATCTCCATAATAAAGTAGCATCAAAAACAAATAAAACTTCTTACAATTCGAGGACAAGGGTACTAATATGACTTAATTGGGATATTTTGAACAACTTCAAGCGTTCATATTTAACGATTAGATTTATTTTGAGACGCTTGATAATTTTGTATGACAAATCAGATAAAACAGTACAGTCTCGGAAAAAAGTACAGCATCGGGTTAACTTTTAATATTACGAAACAAATAATCAATCTCCTAACTAATTCATGGGAGGAGTGATGGAAGACGTAGTTGAGGAACTGACATTGTAATTAAGTTTGGAACGGAACTGCACTCAAATCAATTGAACAGGGCTAAAGCCTAAACGGTGGAGATTGATGATAGTCAACCGTCGATAGGAGAGGTCATTTAAGTTACCCGTTACCAGTGGCAGTTTTCTCTGATGAGCGGTTGTGCAGTACTCCCAAAGAAAAACTACGGTGAATAAGTATGGCTTAGAGTATAATATTACTAGAGTTTGCCAACGGCAAGCTGTTGGTATTTTTCTGGTATACTATTAGTATACTGCTCAAATGCTTATTCTCTAAATTGTTCATAAACATATATGCAATAAGAGGGCTTGTTGGAACACCCATTGGTTGATATCCTCTCTTGTCGAAATATTAGATTTATGCAAATGTTGAAACTCGTTAATAATTTATTTTTCTGACAAATTACAACTATTTAGTAAAAAAGATATTAAATATTTACTATCCTCTACAGGCACATTATAGAATAAATTTACAAGATCGAAAAAAAATGTTAATAATTATTAAGTAGAACCGGATCCTTTAATTCTTCCACTGATGAGAATTAGTTCTTAAAAGTATCAATAATAGTATAAAATAAATTAATGGTTTAAAACAAAGTGTAATTTGATTGTGTGAAGGCTATTAATATTGTTTTAGTTTTCCCAATATTGAAACAGCAATTTCTTTGAAAAAATTAGTAAAAGTTCATGCATCTAATTTTTTTTATTTTTTAAATGTTATCCGCTTTTTTAATATTTTGGTGGGAAAATAAACCCTGTCACAAATTTACCCACATAGCCATAAGTATTACCTGTGTAGGTAATACCTACACAGGTACACCATAAGTATTACCTACACCGGTAATACTTATGGCTATCTCAAATTTATTTTATTTTATTCTAATATCTAATACCTATATCTCCACATGAAATTTAGAATTGACTCCATAATATGCAAAATTTGATGAAGAAGAGAAGTTGCTCACCGAAAAATAAAATTCTTCACAACTTTAAATCGCTTTAATGTTGAAATCCCAATGATTTAAACCCTAAACCGCCATTGCCCGTTACACAAATCCTTTATTCAAATATTTTATATATACAAAGGAAGTTTAACAAAAGGTAAGCCAACAAAGTTTCTTGTGCTGACAGTGGTTAAATACAGGTGTATTATTTATGAAGCTAACAAGATGAAAACAAAACAAAATAAAAAGGAAGGGGGGAGAGGAAGAGGAAAATAGGATCGGGACAGGAGATGCTCTCGATAAATTTTATGCTCGTGCCTCAATTTGTGCTCGTACATTAATTACTTCGGTTCGATATTTTCAAAGGGTATTGTGAAGAATGTCGATATTGTGAAATTGTGCGTTATATTGCGCACAAATACGAGGAATTGGAGAATTTAATATTGTCCTGCAAATAAAAAAAAATCGGTTTGTCGGATTGGTCTTGACGGTATATGAAGGTTTATGAAAGAAATTTGTGCTCCGATGGGTCGATATGATTATTTAACATTTTTATTTCAATGTTACGAGTATGTACAAACTAGAATTTCATTTGTAAATAAATAAAAAAAATTAGGAGCCTGTGGTATTTGGCATAAAATAATAATAATAATAACTGGATTATTTTTATAGCGCCGCTTTTGTGAAAAATCATATCAAGGACGCTATACAAATATTACTTGCCAAGGTTTATCATTATTATGTACAAATAGACATCTACTGATACTTACGGGTACTTACCTGGCAAGTCGCTCTAGATTAACACATTATTTTATAAAGTTTTATCATTGGAATATAAGATTTTGAACGCACAGGACCCAATATTAGATAGTACTGCGCTTTCATGATATTGCAATTACTATTTAATACTTGTGTTAGTGCTTTTATATCTATTAGAAGGATAGTGGCTAAAGAAGAATTGGTATTTAAATTAAATATTAATCTTTTTTTTATTCCAATTTGGTACTGAAGAACGGATTAAAAAAATTACCGAAAGCAGCTTAAACTAATATTTTGTTTTTTCCATTTAATAAAGAATATTAACAGGGAGCAACATGTATAAATTATACACAAGAGAAAATTTAAGATTTTAGCTGAGGTGAGAATCAAACATGATTCATTTGGACACGATATAGGTGGGACCAGACACGGTCGCTGATGAGTTGAACATGGGTTACATGCGACCCAAATATGTCCTCTGTAACAGCTTGGGATATACTTGTCCCTTGTTGCTCACTATACCACGGTGTGTCAACAAACTGTCAGCTGTCAATAGACCACGTGGGAACCTCTGGCTTTAACACCTTTGTCATATAATAATTAACACCGTCACTGTAAAAATTATACCTCAATTTGTGGCCGCATACAATTACAATGGAGATTCCCAACTTCTGGGAATAAAATATTTTAATTAAGTAGAATAGTCCGTGAGAATTTTATTCGTGTTTGATATTGTTAATATTGTACGTGAAAGGGGTGTGAAATGTATTCATAAACTGTTTGTGGATAAAAAAAAACCTTATCTACATCATACAGAAAACCCATTTAATTACAAATAACATGTTTGATATCGGGGAGTTATTTATTAAAAAAAAATCCATAATAACGCCATAAAATCACCTACAAAATATAAGAGCTAAATAGTAAAATCAATTTCAGATGTATCCAACATTAAATCCACTTTTGCCAAATAATACGAATCCTACCACGAACCTCTCATAGTAAATATCCTTCTAAAAGAAACCTCACATAACTCAAAACAATCTATTACGGTAATATAAAAAACTTCAACACATGGCTAATAAACGAAAACAAAAAAAATTGCATCACCGAGTTACTTGTGTACTCTCAAAAATTAAACATATTATTTTATGCATTTTTTAATAATACTTTTTAACCTATTTAAAAATACATATTTACTCAGATAATTTTAAAAAGTTATAATATTTTATTTAGATACTTTGTATGTATTGTTATCTTTAGTTAATTTATTTATTTAACGTATTTTTAAACATTTTTGTACGAAATCATTTTATTTTTTTGTTTTCCGTCTCGGACCAGACATCATCTAGGGAGATGGGTAAAGTACACGTAACTGTATTAACTTATATGCCAATAAACGCTCGGGTTTGATTGAAGAAATGACAAATGATTTTCTTCCTCGAAAATCTTCTTTTTGTAAATCAAATCATAGAAACTACGTTTGCAGGATTGTTTCTCGTAATGAAAACTCGCACATGGAGAATAAAAATTACAGATAACGCGAGATTACATTTTCTAGGTTAATTAAACTATTTTTATAAAAAAATGCAATTTTCGCATTTGACTATAATTGAAATGAAACGAAAGAATGAATCCACCGAAAACAATAACCAGGTTTATTCAAATATATAAGATCTAATTTTAAAAAAGAATCGTAAGGAAATTTACATTCTCAAAAAAAAAGTGCTAGTTTAGTGCAACATGAATTTTTTGGACGAAATGCTCGACTTCTGAGAGACCAACTGAACTCAATTCAACTTTATAAAGTCTCTGTGCGGCCACGTAAAGTAGAAGGTTTTCTGGATAGAGTTTTTTGTGGTGAGGTTTGTCCAGGTCTTGGTGGCAGATACGTCTGCTCACCAACTGTTGGCGAACCGAATCGGGAAAGGCCGATTGATGGAGACTCTCTGAACTCTCCAATCGGACTTTTTCGATCCCTCATTTCCTTGCACCACAGTAGTAGGAATGTATTCATACGTCCGTCATTCTTAGACCCACTGACGCCCAGATTCCTACCCACCCTCATACCCTTTTCCTTCCCAGAACTACCTCTCCCCCCTCTCGTTAATAAAATTATAATACCGCAAAGATGACTTAGTCCCCGAGGGAAATTAATGTAAGAATGGAGTTAATGTAAAAAAGCAACAATATCAGGGCGATACTGAGAGTATCTACCATGGTTATAATAAAGTTTGAGGGGAATGTGTAAGGGGTGGAAGAATTTAAAAAAATGCTTAGCAAGTGAATGCTCGTATAAAAGAAATCCGTTAAAACTATATTATTCAAACCGTGTTCTGGAAATGAACTAACTAACTAACCATCACGCCGTTTCCCCGCAGGGGTAGGCAGAGAGGACGGACCGCCAAACAACTCAATCTTGGCATACACTTCTTGCTTCATTCACTTTCATACAACGTCTCATACATTCTCTTCTGTTATTCCGACTTCTGACATGGCCCGACTCAATTAATCGTGCCACGTCTTCCTTGGACGTCCCCGGCTTCTTCTTCCATTCACATTCGCGTCATATATTCTCCTTACACTCCTTTCTTCATTCATTCGTTCTACATGCCCAAACCATCTAAGCGTCCCTTTCTTAATCTTGCTCACTACGCTTACATCAGCCTTGCATTCTTTACGAATCTCAACATTTTTCACACGATCATACATGGTTTTATCACACATTCGTCTCAGAGATCTCATTTCTACAGCATTCAGTCTACTTTCATCCTTCCTCTGCCAGTTCCATGCCTCACTGCCATACATCAGAGTTGGTATCAGCACTCCATTGTGGACTGCTAGCTTCGCTTCTTTGGACAACTTTTTGTTTGCGCCAACCGCGTTCAGTCCTCCGTTAATGGAGTTTCCTGCATTCACCCTTCTTTCAATATCCATATCAGTCTTTCCATCTCTCGTAAACATACTTCCCAAATACACAAACTGGTCTACCTGCTCCAAGTATTCATCATTCACAACTATATTGCACACTGTTTTCGTACTCTCTCTTTCAAACACCATGACTTTAGACTTACTACATTCATCATTAGCTCATTCTTCATACATACTTCGTTCATCCTAGATACGAGGGACTGTAGATCTTCTATACTATTAGCAATCAGCAATGAGCAATCAGCAATTCTGGAAATGACATTCAAATAATAATATTTGTTAAGATTTTTTATAAGCTACATATTACTTTGTAAATAGTCAAAAAAATATTTATTATTTTTATAAACAATAATTATTAATCTAAAACACTCATCCAAATTGAAAAAAACCTTCCGAGCAAAGATAAATGTCGCCGGCAGGACTCGAACCCGCACCCTTCTAATGTCCGGTTAGATGCTCTACCGTTGAGCTACGTCGGCTTATCGCAAACCCGCCAAGTTAATCAATATATACTAGTGTTCCATTTTAATAATTATTGTTTTTTATTATATTTTCACCTGTAAACAACCAACTTTATTTGTATTATTATTATTAGAGCATCTAAATAGATGACATTAGAAGGGTGCGGGTTCGAGTCCTGCTGGCGACATTTATCTTTGCTCGGAAGGTTTTTTTTCAATTTGGATGAGTGTTTTAGATTAATAATTATTGTTTATAAAAATAATAATTGTTACCCTTTGCGCTATGCACGAAAATCTTGTCTTAAGTTTTTAAGAACTTTAGTTTATCAATTAATAAAAAAATATTTGGTTGATTAAGACAAACTTCTTTTCTTTCGCGGTCTTTCGTTATTGATATGATGATTTTCGTAATGTATAAATGCAGAATAATATAAATAAATAAATTAAAAATTACTTTGTAATGACCAATTTATTATTAAATACATATCAACAGGTTTCGAAATCGAAGCTTTCCTAATAAACAGAATACATGTAAATAATTTCTTAATGAAACCACAAAGTGAATACCTAAATTTTGAAGATATTACAGAATAATATTTTTAGAAGCGTTCATTTTTAAATTGGACAAAATAAAAGCTGATAAGATCACACAAGATTTTGTCCTCGATCGATGGGAAAATGTTCGAGATATAATATATTCCTGAGCACTTCACCTTAACGGATTATAAGCGTTAGCTCAGTGTTAATTGACAGAAACATGACATCGTTAAAATCTATTATTGGTGTTTAGTTCTTTATACTGAAATTGATGTACAAAGGTATGGGAGATTAGAGTGATAAATTATGTTTTAAAGAGACGTTAAATCCATTATAGATGGATTATGTCATAAAGAGGTAATATTTAGTATACAGAAATGCCCAACTTTGAGTCTATCGCGTTCTCCGAAGGCAACATTGAAAAGATTTCTGAATTATTTATCGTATCAACAATATAATTATTTTTTTTAAAATTTCATTTGAAGTGACAGTATCATTTGAAATAGAAATTATTTATTTATTTGTAAGAACAATCGGCTTTTAATACAAAGGAAGTTTAACAAAGGGTAAGCCAACAAAGTTTCTTGTGTTAACTACAGATGCTTTA
Organism: Halesus radiatus; assembly: GCA_022606495.2. Classification (NCBI taxonomy): domain Eukaryota; kingdom Metazoa; phylum Arthropoda; class Insecta; order Trichoptera; family Limnephilidae; genus Halesus; species Halesus radiatus. The sequence goes on from JAHDVE020008349.1 coordinate 81,521, forward strand.
TTTATGAAGCTAACTAGGTAAGGAGAAAATAAATTAAGATGGAAGGGGGAGAGGAAGAAGAAGATAGAATCGCGACAGGAGATGCTCTCAATACATTTTATACTCGTGCATCAGTTTCGGGTGTTGCGAAGAATGTCGATAGTGTGAAATTGTGTGTTATATTGCGAACAAATACGGGTAATATATTATTATTATGTATACGTTCGGTTCTGCGCTAATATTTGAGCCATTTAAAATTGCTTAAGTTTAACTATTTCCACAGCCGTCAAACACCTGAAGTACGGCGACACTAGTGACATCTACAGTTCCTACATATTCGCCGGTTTTACCATATAGCATTATTCTTTTCCTGTTGCTTGGCTACATTCGACTCAATTTATTCCGGGTTCTTTTTTTCTTTTGTTCTAATATATATATTGTGCAAACTTAATCACAAGCTTCCATAACCGTTATATAAATAAATCAAACTACTGTTAAACATTGGTGAGTTGCTCTGTTAATCAGAGATCTTAATTTATAAAAAAAACATCAAAAGTACGTGAACAATGCGCAAGACAACACAATAAATTGTACACGAATATAGTTAAGACTGAAAGTGATAATATAAGTACATGCCATCAGAGTGTATACGAGTATATATATCTTCTTCCCGATAGCCCGAGGATGGAAAAAAACTGTTCAATTGTGAGCAAAATATCAATGCATAATATAAAATAATAATATATAAGGTAGGAATCATATCTAAGATGGGAATAAGATGTAAGATATATAAATAATATAATGTAATATTAAGTAAAATGATATATAAGTATTAAAATAAGAGAAGAATAACATGTATGCATCTAGTTAAATTAACAAAGTAAAACATCTATGTTACTAATACTAAGTTCGGGGATCGTGCTTTCCGAGTGTCAGGACCTAAAGCCTGGAATGAACTGTCGCAAAACTAAAGAATTATCAAAGACTCAGAATTCAGAACTAAACTTAAAACACATCTTTTCAGACAATCGTATCAATAAATTAAAGAAATTCACCTGTAAATTGCTTAGCTAGGCTAGCCGGTTAGTACTTTCCCAAAGTCATTAAATAAATAAAATAAAGCATCGGTGCGCAAATGCGTCCACAGCCCGCAACACTGTAAATAACCAAAGTGTAAAATAAAATATAAAAAGTTAATATTTATTAAAAGCTTCTTACGCTTTTTAAGGAGCAACAAATAACCATGTAAAACTATCATTTCTATAAATAAATTTTCTAATAAAACTGTGTTCATCTGAAGCGACCTGCCAGGTAAGTATGATTTTCTGTATCTGTTTGTGCATAATTAGTTAAGAAATATTTGTACAGTTGATATTTGATTATATTTGATTTTTCACAAAAATGGCGCTATACAAATCATCCAATTATTATTATTATTATTATTATTGCTCCTTTGATATGCAATACGTTTAATTTAAATACAGTCAACATACAGGAATCCATCAACACATAATTAGCTAATATATTGATTCCTAAACTTTCAAAGAAACTTAACTGTGCTAGATCAAATTCAAAGCAAAATTGAAAATCTATTTTACATAAAATTTATAGCAATTACGCTGTTTTCAACAGAAATGCCTTTCTGTGCGCAATTAAAAGCGTTGGATTGTTCGACATAGAACATTTTATTCAGTATCCGTTGTTCATCCCTGCGTCCTTTTTTTCTCTTAACCCCCTTACCTATACGAAAGTACGTGATACGGCCGCTATATTATCGCCCGTACGCAACAAGCCGTATCCCGTACGTTCAGGTGCAAAAAAAGCTATACCCAAAACCCACAAAACATTTGTATACGTCAAGTTTGTTCCTGCGTCATCTCGTTTAGTATTTCTAGGTCACCCGAAGCCAACGGATGTGTTCGGGTATTTTCGTCTCTCCCATAAAAGTTACGTCACTAATAATAATAATAATAATAATTGGATTACTTCTATAGCTCCGTTTTCGTGGGAAAATCACCTCAAGGGCGTTTTAAAATTAATTAAATAACTTCTTTTTTTTTACAGGAACTCCACACAGGAGACCAAGGATGAAATAATTTCCCTCAAGGCCTATATCATCTTTGGGGATGCTGTGTGGAGGGTCTTTTAGAGGATAGGAAGGAGTGAACTTGGTTCTTGAAGAGACCCATGTTATAGGATGGAGGAAACACAGAGGTCGGCAGATCATTCCACAGCCGAGCTGTTGAACACAAGAACGAGTCGTAGAAGCGACCCGTTCTCATGTGACAAATGTCAACCGTGTGCAAATGTTGGGCGCGCGTTTGGCGTGTTTTCCGACTATGCACCGGTGCCGAAGGGATCAATGACGCTAGTTCCTCGGAGCATCTTCCATTAAAATACCGGTAAAACAAGGACAGCATTCCCACCCGACGTCTGTGCTCCAAAGATTGCAAACCATTTGTTAAGATAGGCGAATCTATCAAACGGACCGCCCGTTTCTGCACAGAGTCAAGGTTTTTTTTCAGATATTTTGGGACTCCCGACCAGAGGTGGCTGCCAAATTCTACAGTGGGGCGTACTAGCGATTTGTACAGGGTCGGCAATTGTGTACTATTAAAGTATCTGCGGGCTCTGTACAATACGCCCAGCTTCTGAGAGGCTAACTTTAATTGGGCTTCGATGGAGCCCCCCATACCTGAGCTGGTCACTTAAAGTTACACCAAGCATATCAATGGGGGGCTTGTTGGGAAGATTGCTTCCATTAAAAGAGACCAGATTATCATTTCGATCCCTTTTAGACGTAATCAGACATGATTGGGTCTTTGAAACATTAAATTCGACGAGGTTATTCTTACCCCAAGAGGAGACCCTCTCAAGGTAACTGTCCATTCTCTGTTTTAAAGCCCTCCGAGCCGTTGGAGTTTGTGTGCCCTTTGGGGGCTTGTCAAACAAAAAGCAATCATGGACTGTATCATTTGACATACAACCAATACCTTACAGCTAAACTTTATTACTAATGGCTTATAAGTAAGACTTATAACTATTGACTTACAACTATGACTTATGGCGAGGGATTAACTACTGAGACTTATAATTAGTGACTTACATCTATGGCTTATAGGTAGTCACTTACCAACTAAAAGTTATAGCTAGTTATTTACAATTTGGACTTCAGTAGGTATAACTAGAATTTAAACCTAACACATATATAAACATAGTACATATTTAAAACTAATACATATCTATGACCAAGTGCGTATTTTATATACAATACCGCAAAATGACGTACAATTATGGCTTAAAACTAGTCACACCTATTGTTATTGCGAAATCTAATAAAAAAAATGATGTGTTTTTACCTCCTTTTTGAATAATAACCGAAATAATGAGCGGCATGGTAACATAGTTATATAAAAATGTAATAAATATTTTGCTTAAGCATGATAAAATTAAGCTCCCAGTATATCCTTTTTGCAAAAAGGCTACATTTTGAAGCGAAACACCCTTAACTGGGTCGTAGTTATACAATTCAGAGTTTCCTTTAAAATCTGTTTCTGTGTACGAGTATGTTTGGGGAATTTTCTAACAGATTCCAGAACCAACAGATTAGGTATATAGTTTTTTGAATGATGATGGGTGATTTATAAAGAAAGGAAAGAATACGTAAAGACTATTTGTTTTGAAAAAGATGTTCCCTTGGAACAGCGGACGAATGTTTGGACAACAATGCATTTTCTCGCAAATAATTAGATTGGAGGGCCAAAACTGAATATTTAAATTTAAACCCCAAAGGTGACAACCGTGTCAATTTATCTGTTAGGGGTTTCCAGAGGATAATTAACATGGCTACCTCCCGGAAAAGAAGAACAATGTCACTCAACTTATGAAATATTAATAGAAACATTGATGGAAAATATTAAATAAGAAGACAGAAATTGATTTGGTTGACGAACTTGAGGACCTAGACAAGGTGTATGAATCTTCTCTTACTGTACAACACTGTACAGAGCTACAGAAAACCATTAATAATATGTTTTTCCCTACTGTTATAACGACTTGAAAAAATTGATTATTAAATACTAGGTATTAAGAAAGAACAGAATTGATTTATGTTCTTGAGAACAGTGATAATTAAATCAAAAAGTGAAAACGGTCTGTGTGGTTGAGTAATTACGATCCTTGGCTACAAATCCAGATGTGAAGGGTTCAAATCCTGGTGTCCGCAAGTAAATTTTATTTGAAAAAATGTTTTATTTCACAATTTATTAATTAAAAATAATATCTGGTATATTTTTCTCACGTTCCAGAATGAAATCGAAACGTAACTTGAAATGGTTTTAGCCGTGTTTGGTGACCAGATCAGAATAGGCAGGTACTTCCCCACCTTTCTCTTTCTTCTTCCTCATCTCCTTCCCCTCTTCAATACATTCAGCATCACAAAATACCCCAATTGGGGATGACATAGTCTCACTGGCTCCAGGTGGTTGGGAGCAGCTGGGACTGTTGTATGGTATCACAAAAAAAGAAGAATAACAGAATCACATTTGAGAAGATTAGATGATAAAAATTGGAAGCTTAGATGTGGTAAAGAAAAAAAATACATTACAGATGTTGTGGTGAGAAAAGCAGATATCACGATAAAAATGATTTCAAAATTGTTGAAAGAAAATATTTGTAAAATAAAACGTAGAGCAGATGGAGGTAAGAAGAGATGAAAACTAAAATTTATAGATGATCAGACATTCTTGAGAATAACAGAAAAATATATTAAAAAACGTTGCATAGATTCACTTGACAAAAACAAAAACAGTTTGTAAATTTTTGAATGATAATAGTAAATAATAAAAGAAAAATGAAAAACAATGCATGAAAACACCAGACAATAGTTGAAAAAGCAGAATAGATAAAATCCTGAATAAAACATTTGATAAAAATGTTTTTTTAAAAGAAAATAAAACTAGCCTCATAATACCGGTTTAGTTTTGTTTGCTATATTCCATTGGTTTTACAAATACGAATACAATATTAAAAAAACACGTCTTCTTCTTCTTTGAGGGTTAAGTCAGGTACCTACACATTACTGAACACGTCCAAAGTGCGCACAAAAAGTATTCCCATCCGAAACCCGTAAGCCTTAAGGCTTCGCCGCTCACAGTGGCGGCGCGGTGAAAGGGTCCGTTCTAGAGCCTAAATTTGAAATTCAAATTTTTACACGGGCACAATCAGATGGAATAAATGAGACGTGGATTAAGTGGCCAGGCCCGGGACAATGCCCACTGCCCACTTGCCCACTGCCCGCCGCCCATTGACCGAGGATTTGAACGGTGGTACGCCCCTGCTCATCTCGCAAAAACGAGAAATACAAAATAACTGTGACAAAATGAATGTATTTTTTAAATTAATATTATTTGCATGGATTGTGATTCCTATTAGTCTTGTGATCAGCCCCGAATAACTCATAATAAGATAAGGATAATATGTTTTTATAACATAGAACATAGAAAATAGTATCACTTTGTTACTATTGTAATTAGAATATGTGAAACACAATAAAATTAATAAGTTATTATTATTTTTCTTAAGGGGGAGAGGTTCGTTGGAGGGGAATAATTTATTAATTTGTAATAACGATAATTTTATTACGCAATACAGTATACATAATATTTTAATAAAATATTTTTATTTCATCTTAATTATTAACGATAATATTAATAATCCCAAATCAAAACACGAAAAAGACACAAAAAAAAATATATCAGTGGCAGCTGGGATTCGAACACGGGACCTCATGGTCTATCTGGAACCTGCGCTCTAGGCCAACTGAGCTACGTCTACCCCATCCATCTCGTTTTTTTATCGGTATCATACTTCGACTTCTAAGAACGGTCAATATCATTCTCAGTTACTTCCCTTTTTTGGATGCTGCATTTTTATAACTACAAGATTCTGCCCGAATTTATTTGCAATAGTCAGATTATCTCGGATATACATATCCGATTTTAATTTTTATGGGACATCTGTTGACCATTTTTAGTTTAGGATTAATATTAAGAGGAACAGCTGCGCGGCCTGTTTCATACAAAATTTAATTTTGGATTTGAAGCCAAAATACTAATTTAAACCCAATGATCTTATTTTTCATCAAAAATTATAGTAAATATCTAGTACGGATTAGAAGTAATTTCTTTATTTTTATTTTACACTATGAAATATAGGCCATTAAAGGAATTGAGTTTTCGAGATTTTACAGGCACCTCTTACAATTATATGGGGGCTAACGGTAATGTAAAAAAAAGTGTTACACCGTCTACTTTGAAAATATAATGATATGTAAAATAATTAAAAAAATATATATTAAAATATGCATTATAGTTGATTTTAAATTAAATTAAAAACGACCAATTTACATTGGAACACAAATTTGCTGTAAATAATTTAAAATATTGACCCGAAAAGGGGTTTTTTTCTTAAATCCTTTATTTTTATTTTTATATTTTTATTTATATAATCATATTTACTTAGCAAAGACGATTTTTGTTAATACAGTACATCCGAAAATAATTTTCTAAGTTGTCTAAAATTGTGAAAACGATTTTTTTCATGGCCTATACTTGATAAATTAAAACAAAAATAAATAAAATACTTCTCATCCGTACTAGATATATACTAAACCTTTAATTAAAAATATACATCATTCAGTTTGGATGGGTATTTTGCTCAAATCCAAAATTAAGTTATGTATGAAACAGGCAGCGCAGCCGTTCCTCTTAGCATTTATTACTTATTTTGTAAAATGTTGAAAATTCTCAAAAAAAAAAACATTTTCTTTGATAGCCGAGAAGTTTAGTAGTAAGGAAGAAAAAATCTAGCTCTCAGTATGATCACCTTCTGTCGCTGCCCCTAAACCGCTCTCTGGCGACTTCAATACGTTTACTGCAGTGACGGAAGAAGATATCACGCGAGCTGTGATGTCTTGTCCAAACAAGCAATGCGCTCAAGATCCCATACCTACCTGGCTATTAAAAAAATGTCTTCCGGATATATCGCCTGTAATTACCGCAATTATCCAGAAGTCACTAGTAAATTCGCTTGTACCGGGCACACTGAAAATATTTATTATCACTCCGATATTAAAAAAAAAAACTAAATCTTGATACTAACAGTACGGATAATAACAGGCCTATATCCAACTTACCATTTATATCAAAATCGCTAGAGGAAATCGTTGCCAAACAATTTGTCGGGTACTTGAACTCGCCGATCTGTTTGCCAAAAATCAATCTGCTTATCGACAGTTTCATTCGACGGAAACTGTTCTTTTGCGAATAATTTCAGACTTGATCATCGGGATGGAAGCAGGTAAGTTGGCTTTGGTATCTGTTCTTGAAATGAGTGCGGTTTTTGACACAGTAGATCACAGTATTCTTAAATGTGCTTGATACCGAATTTGGCGTTCGTGGTGATGTACTCCGATGGATGACGTCTTACCTCTCTGGACGAGTAGCCTCAGTAACATTCAATAAATGCACATCACCTGAAACTCCCAGAGAATTTGGAAAATTCGCCAGTATTGTGAATGTGTTCTTTTTGTATAGCTGTGTATATACTGTATAATATTTTATAATTTTATTAGATGAGGAAGGAGTACTGTAGGAGTAATATTAAGAACATTTAAGAATGTATGCGGTACGAGTATGTTAAGAATGTATAAACAGAATATAAAAGGAGCACTGTAGGAATACCACTAAATGGAGTTTTTTTAAAGTTTATTTATTAAGTATATTTATAGTAATTTTTTTAAAATTGTATTTATAGTAAAGCGCACTGCGAAATAACTGCGCTTTACTATAATTATTATTTGTTATTATTATTATTAAGAGATAAAAAAGTTTAAAAAAAAAAAATTTAATAAACACTACCGTAACGTTTTTTTCAAAATGCTGATTACAAAACTTTAGTTAATTTTATTAAAAAAAAAACATACCGGGAAAGGTTTGCAAAAATTTATCGCCAATTTTTTAAATTATTTTAATATTTTGTAAAACATACGTAGGACGGTCAAAAAAGTCATATTACTGATTTAATTTTGATAAATGCCAAGTACATATAAAATTTTAAAGTGTTTATTCTCTTTACAGTTAACAATTCTTAGAAATAAAAATAAATAAAAGCCCTATGGTAGCAATAGGCAGCCCGCTCACCGGGTAGAGAAGATTATCACCACATTTATGCACCTCTAATCACAGTTGACACAGGAAGAGGGAAAAATGTTCCCTCTCACGGTACACAAATTTATATAAAATACGATATATAAAAACATACTGTTTATATTATTGCATGATGTTATTTTACCATAATATCGAATTAATATATAGTCCCTCTCCCCCTTAAAAGTATTGCTGTATCAACTGAAACATCTGACAGTAAGTTCCAATAATCTAAAAATATTGGAAATGTTCATGAAACACAACCGGTTTACAATTAGACAATTTTGAAATTTTAGAAATCAGAAAAGGTATTAATAGTGAATTAAATTTAATAAATAATCAAATATAAAAAAATAGCTATCTCCTGAATTTATTTTCACGTTAATATTAATAATAAAAGTAATTTCTTTTTTAATTTCTATTTTTAATATTCTATAAACTCCTGATGAAGAAAGCATCGCTTTCGAAACATGTAGATATCTGTGTATTAAGGAACTGGTGAATACAAAGTATATTATTTAATTCATTTACTCATGAAATGCCTCTAAAGATCACATTACACCATGTAGTTGATTATCAAAGTAGAGTCAAAGTATCGAATTGCTGAGCATTTTTCACCATTGGAGCGGATTGTAAAAAGTTGTACAATTATTTTTTAATTAGTAATATCGTTTCGCAACTGTTTAAATGTCTCAAAATTCATTTGATGCAGATACATTCTTTCTTTATTGCATTTTTTTACCTTGCATGGATATATGAATCCACCACCGTCAAACTCTGGTAAGACTACTACCAAATACCATATCAAATTCTTATACCAATTCTCTATGCAGACCGTCATTCACGGTTGCATGCTTAGTGAAATTTACATTGGCAAAGTGTGAATGTTTATGTAACCACTTTTATTCGTCTATTTTTGGAACTGTTAATATATGGTGGAATTCCATTATAATGGTTAAAAAAAATCGACTTTTTAACTTAATTATCATAAAAGTCACGTTTTGTAAAATCATGCTATAACGTTACTGAAAAATATAATTTAAGTGAAATCATGGTTTGTGACCCCTGACACCCAAAATTGTATAGTACCAGTCTGAAGATAGCCGACACAGGCTGAAACCGGTCACGGTCAAAAATAAAAGTGGAATAAAGTTAGAAAGTGTCTTTTATTTATTCACTTTTATACGATTACTTACTAGCAGAAACTCGTACGCATGATAAGGAAGTTCCCACAGAAGATTCTAAGAATTATTTGAAAAACCCCCAACATTGCTTCTTTCGACATGCTTCAACATTTTTGTAAAACAAGTACGTAGAACAATGATACGTTTTTTACGTCAAATAGTCCTTATTGTATTTTCAAAAGTCGGGAGATTGTCCAGAAAAACATGCGACATCATAAAAACCAGTTTCTTAAAAGAGGCACCTTTGAAAATTTGGAACGTGGGCTTTTTTTGGAATTGATACATTTTTGGGAGTTGAGTTGGAAAGCAATCATCGATTTTTTGCCCCGAGATGCGCAATAATACAGCGGACTCTGTTACATGGTGAATTGTTGCATTAATACTACAAGAACTGAACAGACCCAATTATATTAGGTAGGCTGGTACAATGATTTTATTCCATTTCGAATTTGAAGAGAATGAATCGCTGCACCAATAATGCGGTTATATCCATACGTATACGAACAAAACAAAAAATTAACACTGGAAGACTAATCTCAGTTGTATTGATATACACTGGATGTTTCTCTCTATCTCTCTAACCAATGCGCAAATCGCTCTAGTTCTCTGTGTCAAGTCAGTCGACGACAAAGGCTTGCAGGGAGTGATTGAGTGTCAATTGTACCAAAATGCATTAGCTTTTATGTTTTATAATAGAATTAACCTCTTTAATTTAGAGTGTATTGAACGAGAATGTATCATGCCGTTGATTTCAAATAGTTATTATAGCCTTAAGGATAATATCTTCTTTTTTTTTAAAGTAAATGCTGCAAATTACAAATATTTCTTCATAGAATGTACGAAAATGATTTATGAAATAACATCAACGTTTAAAACCTTCGTAAACTAAATATCCATTTGTGAAGGTCGATAGTCAATAGCAGTGTTAGTCAAATTGACAAATGATTAGTTTTTACGTATACAAAATTATGATTAGTCTTGTAGTGTTAAGAGGAACGGCTGCGCTGCCTGTTTCATACAAAACTTAATTTTGGATTTGAGGCCAAAATACTCATCTAAACCTAATGATTTTTTTTCATCTAAAAGCAAAGTAAATATCTAGTACGCATTAGTAATAATTTAAAATAAATAAAATACTTCTCATCGGTGCTAAATATTTACTAAACCTTTAATTTAAAAAATATATATATCATTCAGTTTGGATTATTTTGGGCTCAAATCCAAAATTAAGTTATGTATGAAACAGGCAGCGCAACCGTTTCTCTTAATCAATTTCAATAAGTTTTCAGATACTTGTTAATGACTACTGTTGGTTGGTTTTATGCTGTTTCTATCCAGTTTCTTTAGCCCACAGATATGGTGCTCACTTCCATACTGTCCAGCCCCTAACGGATAGGTCTCCCGATGCTCTTTCGTGTTGTAGGTTTATAATAAAGTAGATTCTTTGCTGATCATATTCCATCATTACTGCATGTCCTAACATCAAAGCTGTTCCAATTTTGTTACTCTTATTATTGACGGTTTTTCAAGCAACTGACATAGCTTGTGAGTGTACTATGACCGTCTTTTACCATTTCATGTATCACTAAAGATTCTTTGAAGTATCTTCCTCTCAAAGATATTAAAAAAATATCGCTGTTCTTCGTCAGAGTCCAGCACTCTGATCCATTAAAACTAATCTAGTTAGTGTTTTATAGAAATTGAATTTGGCCCTTCTCGAGAGGTTCAAAATGTCCATGAGACCCAAGAATACAAATAAAGATTACTAAAAACATTACGCCTTCGTAGAATTTGTTTGTTTGGATTAATTTTTTTTTCACTTCACTAAAAATCGACAAACAATCAGCCCCCTTTTTGAAGTTCTAAGCAAACATTATTTGGTCAACCCTTGGCTCTCTCTCCCCAGTGCTCTTTTTCTACAAAAGAAAAATTAGTTTATTGTTTTTGTGTTTAATTCGTACAAATCCATTTAATTTTTTTAACAATTTAGTGTAAATCAAATTTTATAATTTCTTCAAAAGATCGGTATTCACTTTGTGGCGTCATTATAAATAAATAAATTTTTTAAAAAATTACTTTGTATTCACCACTTTATTAATATACGAAACTTGTTGATATTTGTGTATATTAATAAAGTGGTTAATACCAAGTAATCTTAATTAATTTACAAATTTAATGCTATTTTTGTTGAGTTCTGCAAGTATTTTTATTTTTATTATTGGCCAAGGCCATTTTCAAACCGTGGTTAGGCCACATTGAGACGTGGAAACTAAACTACTCGCAAAATTATTAAAAATTTAATTATTGAGTTATCCACTTTGAAAATATTCTACCTAAACAAACCTTCTTCTTTTGAATACGTAATCTGAGGCTAACCAGAGTGACCCAATATAACATGGCGTGTTCATTTTTTTTCATACTAATTTTAAAACGTTGTAGCAAACAGTTTTATATATATTGTATTTCAATCAAACTACTCTAAACCTTTCCAGCACTAATAATAATAAAATCGGTAGAAATCGATCTTGTAGTTTTCGAGAAAATCGAGGACAAACATACAGACAAACATTATTTTTTAGGGATATAATGTGTTATAATTTATCTTTATGCTGCGGGTTAAATACACGTTGAATTATAATTATGTACCATAGCCTTGACAAGTAAAATTGTCGAACTCCGGAACAACAATTATGTGTCTTTGTCTGTAAATACTAGGGAAAACTAATAGTTTTACAATAGTGTTTTGCAGCATTTATTTATTTGTAAGAAACAAACAGCATTTTTAAACAAAGTTACATACAAAGGAAGTTAAACAAAGGGTAAGCCAACAAAGTTTATTGTGCTAACAGTGGTTAAGTACTGATGTTTTATTAAAAAAAATCAAAATAAGAAGGAAGGGGAGAGAGAAAGAGGAAAATGGGATCGGGACAGGAGATGCTCTCTGATGCTGGAGATTTAGATTGATTTCGGAGTAGTTTTAGTGGCATTTCCTCATATTGTTAATCCAAATCTAAGAAGAGTTTCTGCCAGTAAAATCAATGTTGAATATGACGATGGATTTCATCAGCTACCGTTTTCAGTTGGCCTATTCCAATAAATTATCAAGATCATTGGATACGAACGAATCCCGCACACCCATAATTTGAATATCATATCTACCAGATAAAGATTACCTTCAATAGTACCTACATATACAAGAATAATCCGTGATAAAACGGGATATAATCGCTTTGTATTACGTCCATAAAACACGCTTTTGAGGATTAACTTCACATACTCAAACCTGCGCCGATTTGACGTAGGTTTAGTTGGGCTCGGGCCGGGCTAGGTGGGAGTACAATGGGCATTAAAGATGTCGTATATTCTCGCACATATAATATTATATGCATTTTTAAACGTTTTAACCTCCGTTGCTGTTATGAATGGAGGAGAAGGTACCAGGTGAGAGCGAGGGCGTGCGACTTACTACAAAGGGTGGGGTAAGAATAGATGCAGCGAAAATGGTGAAAAGTGAGCTAAGCAAAAAAAGTATCTATGAATTAGTATGACGATAATAAATGATATTTTAACACAAAAAATGTAAATATATATATAAATAGGGGAAGATATATTGTCATCTGTAAAATTAAACAAAGACCTAGGGGTAGTCTTTTATTCCAAACATACGTTATCAGACCACATATTGCAGTTGCATACATAGTGCTACCAACGGTAAGGATGTTTTTTAAAGGATCTAGCAAACAGTTTACTAAATCCGAAATATGACATCTATGTTCAGCTGCATTACAAGGTTCAAGCTAGAGTACCCACGTTCTGCTGTATATACCAGAAAAAATATATAGAAATATTGGAACAAGTACAAAAAATAAATCTCAGGCAGCACCACGATCTGCCATGCATACAACATAGCAGAACAGATGTGTTGGCTTAGTACAGCATGACATGGGGTAAGGTGCTGTTTAATAACATTTCTCTTGAGATCTTCAGCATAAACCTTAAAGGTTTCAAGAGACATGCAAATATGTCTCTTGATTCGTGTTATTCTGATTCACTTCTGCATTGAAACGGATTCTTGTATCTTTGTTACTGTTCATGTGTATTGTAAATGGACACAAAATACACATACACAAAAAACAAACAAAACAACGATCAATCTAATTCTTTCCTCCCTTTGGCATCGTCGTCTACTTCCACCCTTGCTACCTTGCTACCGCTCTGTGTTTTATTAATGCTAGTTATTTGTTATTGGCGACTTTCCAAACAGTAATAAAGGGACAACTTAAAATCGCAAGATATATTTAATGATTGTTATTCTTCAGACATCGCGTGAAAGAAAAGAAAAAAACAAATTGAATTTCCATATTGTTTCAAAAAAATAACCATAAATTAGTAAAAATACCACACCACTAACTATCATTTGACCAACTTCTAAACCCAATTTTGTACAAATTTTAATAAATTAAACATCACCTCTTTATTAATCGCTTGCACTACTTGTTATAATGGGCTTCAATATTGAGGTAACTATAGAAATAAGCTTTCTTTGAATTCAGCTTTTACTAACAAATCAGTCTTTTTAAAAACATGATATCGAATGAAATGCAAATTTTTTAAGCAAAAGTAGATCCCCAATTAGTATGAGGAAGGAAGATAAATCTTCCACTGGAAAAGGGCCAATATCCAGGTTCTTTCCTTATTCTTTTCAAAAAGGCTTTCCGAGCAAGATCATCAAATTTAAAAATGGTTGGAAAAAATTTCCACAATAATTATTGTTGCATTTCGTAAAATAAACCCCCTGTACATCTCCGTCCCTCAATCTTAGTAATAATACCATATCGTTGTGGGTTTTGGTAGATCCGCGGCCGCCTATCAGTCCTATCGATCTCTTATTGCTGCATTTCCTCATTGTCGGATATTATTCTCGCATTCATCTCTCTTGTCGGTTGATCACTTTCCAATTTACTGGAGGAAGATTAATTTCTTCTTGCGGGTTTTCGCCTACCACTAAGTACAGTGCATTCTATGATAACGGTGAAATTAATGTGATGCAGTTAACCTTTTTACAATATACAATGTACTTACAGTAGATAAAACGTATACAAAATATGCAATTATTCAAATTTTTAAAGAAAAAACGTTAAATAAATTACAATTTAATATATTCGCAAGGTATCAGCATAACATTAAAATCCCGCAATTCAACACTAAGCATACGCAAAACACCTAGGAATAACTTTGTTTAACAATCTTCCTTTTAATCTTAAAATTATAGGAAATTATTTCAATATAAATTTAAAAAAAAAAAAAATTATTTGTTATTATTATAAGATTTTTTGTCATTTTATTCTTTCCACAAGCCTTGCGTTTCTTTTCATTTCTTTTCTTTTATTTAATACTATTAGTATTTATAAATGTTTTAAGTTATGATCTAATTATTTAAGCGAAAATCCCTCACCAAACACAAGAACCTTGCATCTTTATGGTGAGGAACAGCTATATTAGGTTTACACTATATAAATCATGTTTTATTTATATACCTACTGTAAAAAAAAATCATATTAAATTAAAATAAATAAATAAAAGGTCTCAGATCATGGACGAAACAAATATTCCAAAGTTATAAATGCTAAGGGATCTGAACACATTGTCTTTTAAGTAAATTATATGCTTAAATTTAATACAATTTCTAGCAAATAGTGGTATTAAATTTCTGACAGCATTATTAATAAATTAATTTTAAAAAATTATTTGTATTCACCACTTTATTAACAGTTTTTCTCTTTGAAATGTTTGACGGCCAACAACGCTCTGAATCCTTGAGACAAATTAACAAATAACAACTCTACAAGAAGAAGGAATGAAATAAGACTTCCCTTTCGAAAGAAAACAAAATCGCAAAACTCATTACTATATAGAGCCATGAAGATCTTTCAAGAAATAACGGCCAATATAAAAGAAGATGAAAATATATTGACATTTAAGAAGGAAGTGACGAAATACGTAAAGTGCAATTTTTCGTTACGTAATTTGTAATTCTTAAATTATCTTTTTTTTGTGCGTAAGACATATTATGTTTATATTAGAATACGTGTAATTAATGTACAAGTGTTCTATTTTGATTTAATAAATAAATAGTTAAATTCTTCTAGCTGATGTGTACCCGGCCTAGCTCGAGTTTTTTTTTAATAAATTTATGAAGTTGTGAATTCTCGCTTGTCGTTTGTGTGCCATAATTGATTTGACAGCGAAAGTAACTATCTCTACACAAACAAACATTCATGAAAAAATTTATTTCAATCCAATTTTTTTCTTAAGTGGGTAACCCTACTTAAGAACTTAGGTATCGTTCAGTATTTATAACGTCACTCTACCTGCTACCTTTCGGATTCTGCCCGTTTTGGTGGTGTTTAAAAATTTCAAACTTTGAGTATTAATTTAACTTTGAAAACGAACTTTAAAAAAATAAATTAAGTTTGATGTTGAATATTGATAAAAAATAATTGACACACATTAACTATCATCTCCCTTTTAATGTTAAAAAGTTCATGCGGACTGCCAATATATATTAAAGTAAGGGTATTTAATATCATTATGATATTTCAGTAAACATTCATTCGACATTGTCAAATTATTCGTACGTACGGTTGACGTTTAAAAATGTCGATCCATAGACAATACCCGCCAGTGGTGCCATCGTCAGGTAATTTCTTAATTATTTCGTTCTCAATATTGGCTTGGCTATCGACACGCCTAACTAGCTCTACCGTAGTCGGAAAATCGATATAAAATCGTCGTCAGTTAAGCCAATCGAAACGATATTGTTAAGTTATCGATGTGACGGTGCTAGGTCCCCGAGGATGATTCTGAAGCTAGTTCTGAATAATATTTAAAAGATGTTATTTTTAATTCTACGACTTTAATTCTGGGTTAGAAAATTTATTTATATTGATATCAAATTTTCGTACTACTGTTATTTAATTAGGTTATTTTAATATGTAGAAGAGGAGGTAGGTACAGAAATAAAATAAAACGGTTTGATTCTATCTTAGATATTCAATTACTTGTCAGGAGCCCAAAACACAATGTGCTTACATATTAAAAATACTTCAGTGTCTCTGACCAAATAAGGGAATTGTTGCAGCCTCAAAGTATATAATATATTTTTGATTAGGTGTATAAATTAATGCACTTCATAACGACACAAAACAGTACAATTAAATTGAATTCATTAAAAAGTTATATAGGCATGCAATAGAGGAACTCCAGTGAAAAATATAATGCCTTTAAAAATTCACATCCATGTAGATCATAAAACGCCGATTCTGAATATACAACTTTTATTATATGTAATTATGCGTAGAATTTGTAAATCGTTATTTAAAAGTGAATAAAACATCATCTAATTTAATAATAAAAAATGTACTTTGTTTACACCACGTTTATAAAAATAAATAAATATCTCTACATGTTTCGATAGCAAATGCTATCATCCTCAGGAATATATGAAAACTAAAAAATAATTTTAAGTACAGACAAATGATAAAAATTAGAAGTATAATTTAAGAATATACAAAATATAAGCATATATGACAAAAATGAATTAAAGTAGTAAGTAATTAATCAAAAATGCTAATAACGAAATAATTATAAAACATTGAATTATACATTTATATTGGAAAATAAAATAAAATTTATTATTATTATTAATATTAATAGGAAAATAAATTTAAGAGATAGCTACTTTAAAAAAAATATCTGATTATTTATTAAATTTAATTTGCTATTAATACTTTTTCTTATTTCTAAAATTTCAAATTTATCTAATTGTAAACCGGTTGTATTTGTATGTAAAATTTTTAAACCTTTATTTATATCAAACGAATGATTGGTTTCTAAAACATGATTTGCAAATTCAGAAAGAACCTTAGGTGTTCCTTAACTGTAATACTGAAATTTCTAGAAGTCTTTCCGATGTAAAAATAGTTGCAATCATTACAAATAAATTTATATACTCTCGACTTATTCAAAAAATCATCTCATTAAAACACTTCGTTATGTTGGTGCCATTGCATTTGGAACATCTGACGTCACGTGCGCATTCTGTTTTTGGGTTAGTATGGACATTTTTGTTTTTATGTTTTGTTTTGTATTTTAAATAAGTTTTTTTTTTAAATTTGGATGACTTTAAGCTCTATAATTGCTGTTCGATATAAAATACTATTATTATTGAAAGAAATTAGAGTATTCATTAGTAAACCAATTATCAATACGGATATTATGATAATGTTGATGTTCAATACTATTATTATTCTTTGAGTTAAAGTTTTTAAAAATGTACATCATTTTATGACTTATTTTTATTTATGGTTTAACATGAATAGAATATAAAATTATGTGCGGTAAACCTCATCCTTGTTTTGATATTTGACATTTTAACTTCAAAACTGATCAAAACCGACCGGCCATAGATTTAAATAAAAAAAGCGTTTTGGCGGCCTTTGAAAAATTGATACTTTTCAAATTATTTTATCTCTGAAAACAAACTGGTATTAAGTTTGACTGTCATTATTGTTTAAAAAAAATAAAAATAAATTGTCTGGAGTTCCTTATTCAGATTGTCCTACTAAGTCAAACTCGTTGCTAGGCCAATTAGGTGCTACCTCTAATATCATGTGATAACGAAGGTAATGATATTTAAAGTGCAGAAAAATGATTTAAAAATGGAAATACAAGATTTAACCCTGTCTTAACGTTAGCCTCAATGTTTTCTTGTAAATTACATCACTTGAGAAAGTCTTAATTAAAATTACATGCTTATCGACAATCTACACAACGATTAGACCAAATAAAGTTACATGCAATTGCATACGAGTTCCTACACGTTTTGTTTCTGCCATGCGAGTAGCTGGTTTTAATTGAATAATAACAATCGTACGAATAACCCAGATTTTTAAATTAAACTGTGTTTTCTTTCGCGCTAAGAGCACACGATTCCTATAAAAGGAATCGGCAAGGCGTAGGTTTCTATCCAATTATAATAATAAATTAGGCGACATATTGTTATTTAATCACCATTCGCTGCTGCAATCATCCATCATCTACTGTATAATAGAATAGAGAGGTGCACTTGATGATATTATTAAATCTTTATAAATAGCGTTTAAATATATGGTAAAATTTATAATTATTAAAAATAATACGTTTTCAATGGACACATTGTACAAAGAATCTAAATGATTGAATATCCCTAAAATATTTATTTAACAAACTCTGTAATATGTTAATGAAATAAAACAATCGCTTCGTTTATTATAGCCACGAATTATTTATTTTTTATTAATACCGACCGGTTTCGCTTAACATAAGCATCATAAGGGTACAAAATTAAACTAATAAAAAAATACATACTGTGTGTTTATGTATGTACAAAAATAATGAAACAAAACATAACATTTTTTTATATATGAATAAAGCACAAGAGTCTGCTCCCAACCGTCTGGAGCCAGTGAGACTATGGCATTGCCAATTTGGGAATGTTGTGAGGCTGAAGGTATTGGGGAGGGGAAGGAAAAGGGGAAGAGGAAGGTGGGAAAATACCCAGCTATTCAGATCTGGTCACCAAACACGGCTAAAAGCCATTTCATGGTCGCGGAAGAACTAAAAAAGAAAAATCCTAAAATATTCATAAGAAATCTACAAGCAGATTTATCCGAAGAAGAAATAATTGAGGCTTTAAAAACACAAAATGATGGATTCAAAGAAATTATGGAAAATGATGTAAAACACACCGTTAAATTGATCAAAATGTTTAAACCTAAAATCCAAAATGGACTCACTAACTACATACTGGAAACCAGCGGAATACTAAGGTCTTACCTCATGGAAAAAGAAAAAATTAATATTGGATTTAACAGAGTTCGAGTGGAGGATGCCAACCCCCTGACGCAGTGCTATCATTGTCTGAAGTTTGGTCACACAGCGTTAAAATGCTTGAATAAAGATAAAAACGGGAAATGTCTACACTGTGCCATGGATCACGAATGGAAGGAATGCCCAAACAAAAACTCAGAGGAAAAGTGCAGTAACTGCGTTTACCAAAACAAAACATTTAATTTGACCCTTAATACTAATCATAGAGCTAATAACTCAAACTGTACGTACTTTAAAAAGATGATGTATATCGCACAAAGTCGTATAGACTATGACTAGGTATGTACTACTATTAAATTATATTGTCACAAACGTCATGATAACATCATGTAAGCATAACGTGTTTCCATTGCTTAACAAGTACGAAAATTTTAAATCATTACGACAATTTTTTTTAAATATGTATTCTGCATTGTCCCTTTACCAAAGTGTTGATGCGAGCGTACTGAAATATAAACTGACCCTCATATATTCAGGCATGAAACAGATACAACGCATTGACTGGTGCCAATTATCTCACCTACCTCGGTCCGAACAAAACCATCATCTGTCTAGGAACCTATCGAAATTGTTAACTGACTTAATATTATGTGTCTATCTAGTCTGCCTTTATAAACGCCTAATATGTGTATTTGAAATAATTCACGTTTCTTTTCTACATTATAAATATGGGTGATTTAAACGGAAACTTTGATATAACAGAAATAGATTATGAACGGACGCGACATTTTGAAAACTGGACCGAAAAAAACTTGTTTTAGGAAATAATATAATAACTGCCCTAAATTTAAATATTCGATCCTTATCAAAGTATTGGGATACTCTCCTCCTAATTATTTCTAGTTCTTTGAAAAATATTGACATTATCATGCTGTGTGAAACCTCGATAAATGTAAATAATGTGAATCAATACAAAATAACGGGTTTTAATTCATACCACTATTGCCGAAACAAAAGATCGGGTGGGGGAATTATTGTCTACGTGAAAGAACACCTTATTTTTGAACAAATAGATATAATGCCAACTCAATTCGAATGCGTTTACGGAACCATTTCTGTTAACAAACATAAACGTGTGCATTTATTAGGAATCTATAGACCTCCAAATACAAATAAAAAATTATTTCTTGATGAACTGGAAACAATTTTGGAAAATATTGATATTAAAGAATCTATTTTGATTCTTGGTGACATGAACATAAATATTTTAAGTCAACACGACTCAACAGTAGTGCAATATGAAAATTTAATGTCTATCTTCGGTTTAGTTAGATGCATATATGATATCACACGTGAAGCAGTGTTAACTAACTATGTAACTGCAACGTGTCTAGATCATATTTATTTAAGAGAAAAAGATAACACCGAACTCAGGTCATGCGTTTGTGAAACAAGGATAGCAGATCACTACCTAACTGCCGTTTCTATTGATTTCTGTACCTGTAAAATTGACAAATCGCACCTCGAATGCCATACTTTACTATCTGAAAAAAAGGTTGATCTGCTAATCACAATGACTGATTGGAAAGAAATGCTAAATTTATCTGAACCTAATACCATGTATCAAGAAATTAAATCAATTTTTAAAAATATTTATGAAAATAGTAGCGTTACAGAAGTATTGACAAAAAATATCGCAATAACCAAAAAACCTGGATGAATGATTTGCTCATTGAAAATATACAACTACGAGATGCACTATGGAGAAAATGGAAAAACCAACAAAAAATATGAAAACGAATTCAAGAAATACAGAAATAAACTAAATAAGCAAATATTGTACGCAAAAAAAAAAATATTACAATAACAAATTTAATCACTGTTTTAAGGATATTAAAAAAACTTGGAATGAAATAAATAAAATTTTAGGAAAAAAAAATAAATCCAGCTGTGATGCAGTTGTATCTAAATATTTCTTAAAGTCTCAACCTACTAATATAGTGGCAGAAAATTTTGCTAACTCCTTTGATGAGGGAGTTAATAAGTTATTGCATGAATGTGATGTCCGAGCGTCTGACTGCGTACAGGAATATCTACCGCATTCAATGTACCTACCAAGAGCTAATACCAAGCAAATTGAATGTATTATTGTAGGTATGAAAAATTCCAAGACACCTGGCGTAGACCTAATTCGTATGTATGATTTGAAAAAACATGTCAAATTACTTAGCCCTATAATTGCTCACTTTATTAACATGATAATTGATACGAGTGAAATTCCCGAGGAACTAAAATGTAGCATTGTAAGACCTATTTTAAAAAATGGAGACCACTCTTCTATAAATAATTACAGGCCAATTTCTATATTACCTGCATTAGAAAAAATTTTAGAAAAATATGTTTCGATAAATTTAGATAAATATTTAAATAAATTGGGTATTATCGATGAATGCCAGTTTGGGTTCCAGAAAAAAAAAAAGTTGTGATAAACTACTTGCAAACTTTTCCAATTATATAAATTCCCAGCTAAACTCTCAAAAACACATACTGGTACTTTTTATTGATTACTCAAAAGCTTTTGATACACTCTGCCATAAACAAATAATAAATGTACTTGATGCCATAGGAATCCATGGTAAACTCCTTTCTTTTTT